>JAQZBX010021521.1:0-32219 GCA_029593785.1 Cabassous unicinctus
CCTCCAGCAGTGTCTTCAAAACAATCTAGGCCTTTTCTATCAAGATTCTCACAGTTTCTTAAAAAAAAATAAATCTTACCATTTATAAAAATGTTCTAACATTTTGCACATTTGCACTGGACGATGGAGGGGTGGTGATTCCCAACAAATCCCCATTCGATTATCCTATTTTGACTGTACAGAAAACATATGAATCTTGGAGGATGAGAGTGTCTCTAATTCAGCTACTGTTCCAGATGTGTTCCAGATGTGTTATAATTGCTTGAGCAAAACAACTCATCCTATTGGACAGCTACTGCTCTGTCATATGTTATTTTCTCAATTGCCATTTGAAAGAGCAGCAGAAAAAGTTTGCATTTAGTTGCCAGAACCAGCAATAGACCTTCATTGTCTTACCTCATTGTACATCAATTCTCTGGCCTTGTGTAATAATATTGTCTCCAGGTACATTGATCATCTCTCCCTCCCACAGAACAACATAGTTGCTCATTATATTGATGATAACATGCCCACTCTATTTCTAATTGAGAGTGGGCTTAGATTTTATGGGGCAGACAGATGGAACCATATTGCTTAGAGTTGTAGACAATCTCTGTTCCTTGAGATGGGTGTTGTCCATCATCATCTCCATGTTCGTTTTCCTGGGTAAGTCCAATGAACTGGAGAATAGGTGTTACAACGCTGTTGAGATTCAGAGCTCAACTGACATATGAATGGACCAAATATTTAAGGCTTTTGGACATATATTTAGCAAGTGCAGTGCTAATCATAGGTTCAAATAAAAGAGGCAGTAGAGCCATGTGTAGGCAAAATATAAATGAGTCTAACTCTGTTACACTGGGGAGCATAAATTCCAAAGTAAGCCCCACTGACAGGGTGCTGGATTCTTCAGCTCCTCTGCCCTGCTTATAGTGTCTGGATGTGTCTAAAGCACTTAGGAGCTCCTCTGTTTGAGACACTGTTTACTGTGGCAGTCAAAGAGATCCTGCTGAGACATGTATAAGTGTAACCTCTAGAATGACCTCCCAAATCACTTTGAAATCTCTTAGTCATAAAAATTCAATTGTACTTAATTTTGCCCCCTTTTGGTCAAGCTCTTTTTCCAGATGCATTGCTAGTTGGCACTTGGTAGTAATCTTTCAGTGCCAGGGAAGCTCATCCTCAGGAGTCATGTCCCATGCTTGGGAGAAGATAGTGTGTATATATGCAGAGTTTAGCTTAGAAAGAGGCCACATTTGAGCAACAAGGAAGATTTGAGGCAGTAACTCTTAGGCAATATATAATACTAGACTAAGTTTCAATTTCACAAGAAAAGATTCATAAGCACAATCATCAATATCAAGGGCCTGGCATAAAGGTCTGTCTGCCTACAGCAGGCACTGTCCTTGTACTTGGAAGATTCTTGCCATCCTATTATAGAATATATCAGAACCACACAGGATGGGAATTCAATATTCTTTCAGCCATTGTGTGGCTCTCCATCCACTGAGACAACACCCTATAAATACTTGAATATATTCATATACCTTAGAAGCATGTCCCAAGTGTAACCTTCCCCATACAAACCCTCATCACCAATACACCACACCAGTGATCCTACCCTACCACAGCTGTGAAATTTCTGTGATCCAAAACATCTCCAAAATGAAGCCAACAAAGTAGAATGAATAAGATAATGAAATAATAATATTTTTTAAAATTACAAGTAAAATACAAAAAAATAAAAAAAATGAAATGATATAACAATTTTTATACATTGAGTCTTTTGTCACTGTAAGATCTGTTGTCTTGTATTTACAGTGACATTTTCTTTTGTATATTACCAGAATGTCTTATCTTTTCTTATTTTATCTTCAAAAAAGCTTTAGGTTACAGAAAACTCACATATAAAATATAAGGGATTCCCATATACCTAACGACCTCCGCTTTTGCACTCACCACTATTAATAACATTTTACATGTGAATGGTACATTTGCTACAATTGACGTAAAAATATTGAAGCATTACTACTAAACACAGCCAATGGACTACATTGTGGTTTATTATTTTGCACCATACACTTGTATAGGTTTTGACGAAATTGAAAATGGCCTGTATCCATTATTGCAAGATCATATAGAACAATTCTAATGCTCTAAAGATGCCCTATGTCCCATCTATTCTATTCTTCCTTCCCCCTCCCCTGAGTACCTATGTTAACCACTAATTTTCAATTTTTGTAGAATAAGATTCAAAATTACTGACAGTACTATTAAGGGCTTGACATGGTGGTCTGTTTTCTTTTATTAGGTACTGCCTATGTTCTCAAGGGATTCTTGTCCCTCTAAATGAGAACATAGCAGGACTACCCAGGATGGGAGTTAAAATTTTTCTTGATTATTGTGCGGGTCTCCACCCACTGAAATAACACACTATGACGAGATGAACATTTACATATTCCACAGAAACATGACAGAGGTTCTCTTAACCTGTATATCCCCGCACAATGACACCGTACACCAGTAGCCCTCCCTTGCCATTTGTACTAAAAGAACATTCTCAATACTGTAGTTTTAACCACAGATCTCCAAATCCCCAGAGTTCACCTGCTCCTTCCCCCTACCCTTACACCAATTCCATGGATAGGCCAACCCAACCTACAACTTATTCCCCCTCAAACCAGTATCGCCAAACCCAATCACATCACTGCACCACTCTCATGCCCATCCACTGCTGAAACACAAAATTCCACCTTAACAATGATTTTGACCATATGGGAATTGGCTCACTACCCTCTCCTCCCTTTCTGTCTCCTGTAAACACACCTACCACACTCCAGCTCTGTGAGATTGCTCAATTTGTTTAATTCATACCAGTGTGTCACAAAATATTTGTCCTTCAGTTCCTGGCTTGCTTCACTCATCATAAGGTCTTCAGGATTCATCCATGTTATCCCGTGTGTTAATACTGCATTTCTTCTTACAGCTGAGTAATATTCCATTGCATGTATATACCACAATTTGTTTATTGATTCATCTGTTGATGAAAATTTAGGTTGTTTCTAATTTTTGGCAATAGTGAATAATGACATTAAGAAGAACATTGGTGTGCATATATCTGTTCATGTCCCAGCTTTCAACTCTTCTGGGTACATATGCAGCAGTAGGATCATATGGCAGTTCTATAGTTAGCTTCCAACGGAACCTCCAGAGTGTCCTCCATAATGGCTGCACCATTCTATATTCCCACCAGCAGTGGATAAGTGTTCCCATTCCTCCACATCCTCTCCAACACTTGTAGTCCTCGGTTCTTTTAATAGCCACTAGTCTAATAGGTGTAAAATGGCATCTCATTATAGTTTTGATTTGCATTTCCCTAATATCTCGTGATCGTGAGCATCTTTTCATGTGCTTTTGAGATACTTATATTTCTTCTATGGAGAAGTGTATATTCAAATCTCTTGCCCATTTTTTTTTAACGGGTTGTTTGTCATTTTACTTTCCAGATGTAGGATTTCTTTATGTATGCTGGATATTAGGCCCCCATGAGAGAGATGGTTACCAAACGTTTTCTTCCATTGATTACGCTGCTTTTCACTTTCTTGACAAACTCCTATGAAGTGCATTTTTTTTTTTAATTTTCAGAGGTCCCATTTATCTCCTTTTTCTTTCATTGCTTTCAGTTTGGTTGTAAAGTTTATGAAACCATTTCCGAAGGCAAGGTCTCATAGATGCTTCCCTACATTATCTTCTAGGAGCTTTATGGCCTTGGCTCTCACATTTAGATCTTTATTCCATTTTGAGTTATATTTTGTATAGGGTGTGAGATGATGTTCTTCTCATTCTTTTGAATAGTGATATCCAGTTCTCCAAGCACCATTATTTAAGAGGCCATCCTCTTTCAGCTGAGTGGGCTGGTGGCCTTGTCAAGTATCACTTTACTGTATATGCAAAGATCTATATCAGAACTATTAGTTATGTCTATCTGTTCCATTGGTCAGTATGTCTATCCTTGTGCTAATACCATGAATTATTTTAATCACTGTATCTTGTAGTATGTTTTAATCTCAGGTAGTGTGATTCTTTGAATTTCATTTTTCTTTTTCAATATGTCTTTGGCTATTGGGGCCACTTGCCCTTCCAAATGAATTTCATAATTAACTTTTCCAATTCAATAAAAAGGTTACTGTAATATTTTGGTATGCATTAAATCCCTAAATCAATTGGGGTAGTACAGACATCATAATATTGTTTAGTTTTCCAATCCATGAACAGGGAATATTCTTCCATTTATTAAGGCTTTTTAAAAATTTCCTCTAAAAATGTTGTTTTGTTTTCTGTATACAAGTTCCTTACATCTTTAGATACATTTAATCCTAGGTATTTGATTCTTTTAATTGCTATTGTAAATGGCATTTTTTTCTTCAATTCCTCTTCAGATTTCACATTATTGGTGTAAACAAATGCTAATGATTTTTGCATATTGATCTGAAATCCTGACACCTTACTGAACTCATTTACCAGCTCTAGAAGATTTGTTGCAGATTTCCTGGCCTTTGTATGTATAGGATCATGCCATCTGCAAAAGTGAACTTTTAACTTATTCCTTTCAAGTGTGGGTGCTTTTTATATCATTTTCCTCTCTAAGTGCTCAAACAAGTACTTCTAAGACAATGTGAAATAAGAGTGATGACAGTGAGAATCCTTGTCTTGTTACAGATCTTAGAGGGAAAGATTTTAGCATTTTGCCATTGAATATGGTGTTAGCTGAGGGTTTTTCATGTATATCCTTTATCATTTTGAGGAAGTTTTCTTCTATTCCTTTCTTTTGAACTGGTTTTTATCAAGAAATGGTGCTGTACTTTGTTGAATGCTTTTTCTGCATCAATAGAGATGATCATGAGATTTTTTCCTTTCAATCTGTTAATGTGATGTATTTCATTGATTCATTTACTTATGTTGAACCATCCTTGCCCAACAGGAACAAAACCCACTTTATCTTGGTGTATAATTCATTTGATGTGTTGCTGGAATAAGATTAGCAAGTATTTTGTTGAGGATTTTAGCATCCAGGTTCATCCAAGAGATTGGTCTGTAGTTTTCCTCTCTTGTGGCATCTTTATGTGGCTTTGGTATTAGGGTGATATTGGTATCATAGAATGAGTTAGGCAATGTTCCATCCACTTCTAATTTTGGAAGAGTCTAAGGAAGATTGGTGTTAGTTTTTTCCAGAATGATTGGTAGAATTCACCTGTGAATTCATCTGGTCCTGGCCTCCTCTTTTTTGGGAAGATTTTGGTGACAAATTTAATCTAATTATTTGTGATTGGTCTTTTGAGTTTATTATTTCCTTCTTTCATCAGTGTCGACTACTCGTGTGTTTCTAGAATTTCTTCCACTTCATCTAATTTATTCATTTTGTTGGCATACCATTTTTCATAGTATCCTCTTATAATTCTCTATATTTCTGTGGTGATATCCCCTTCCTTGTTTCTCATTTGATGTATTTACATCTTTACTCTTTTTTTCTTTGTTAGTCTAGCTTAAGATTTGTCGATTTTATTAATTTTCTCAAAGAACCAGCTTTTGGTTTTGTTAACTTTTTCTAGTCTTTTCTCATTTCCAATTTCACTTAGCACTGTTCTAATCTTTGCTCTTTCCTTCTTTGTAATTCTCTTTGGGGTTAGTTTGTTATTTTTTTTCCCAATTCCTCCAGGTATACAGTTAGGTCTTTGATTTTAGCTCTCTCTTCTTTTGTAATATAGGCATTTATGGCTATAATTTCCCTCTCCCTGCAGTTTTATCTGAATCCGTCAGGTTTTGATACATTGTGTTGTCATTTTCATTAGTTTCAAGGTAGTTACTGATTTCTTCTGTGATTTTCTCCTTGACCCACTGATTGTCTAAGTGAGTGTTGTTTAACTTCCATATCTTTGTACCTAATCTAGTTCTCTGTCCCTTACTGATTTCCAGCTTCATTCCATTATGGTCAGAGAAATTACTTTGTATAATTTCAATATTTCTGAATTTGTTGAGACTTGTTCTGTGACTTCGAATGTGGTGTATTTTGGAGAATGATCCATATGCACTCGAGAAGAATGTGTATCCCACTGTATTAGGGTGTAAGGTTCAGTATATGTCTATTAGGTCTAGATCCCCTAATGTACTACTAAAGGTCTCAGTTTCTTTATTGACCTTCTGTTGAGATTTTCTGTCTACTGGTGATAATGGTGTATTAAAGTCCCCCACTATGATTTTACAAGCATCTATTTCTCCACTTAGTTTTTCCAGTGTTTGCTTCACACATTTTGAGGCAACCTGGTAAGATACATAAATGCTCATGATTGTTCTTTCTTCTTGATAGATTACCCCTTTTATTAAGATATAGTGTCTGTATTTTTCTCTTACAATGGTTTTGCATTTAAAGTCTATTTCACCTGATATTAGTATAGTTACTTCTGCCCTTTTTTGGTTATTGTTTGCATATAAAATTGTTTTCCAACCATTAACTTTTAGGCTCCTTGCATCCCTGTGTCTAAGGTGGGTTTCTTGTAGACAGCATATAGAAGGGTCATATTTCCTTATCCATTCCACAAATATCTGTCTCTTGTTTCGAGAGATTAATCCATTAACATTCAACAATATTGCTGTCAAGGAATTACTTACATTAGACATATTTTCTTTAGATTTATATTTGTCATGTGTTGTTTTTTTTCCCTTTTTATCTTTTTAGTTATTCTTACTTATAGTCTTCCTTCCTACACTCTCCTCCAACCCTTTCTCTCCTGTTTTTTCCTTTCAAACTACAGAACTCTCTTCAGTGTTTCTTGAGGAACAGATTTTTTCTTTACAGGCTCTCTTAATTTCTGTTTATTTGTGAATATTTTGAACTCTCCCTCATTTTCGATAACCAGCTTTGCAGGATACAGAATTCTTGGCTGAGTTTTTTTTCCTCTTAGCTCCTTAAATCTGTCATACCACTGCCTTCTTGGCTCCATGGTTTCAAATGAGAAATCAGCACTTTATCTTAATGAGCTTCCTTTGTATGCCATGGATGTCTTTTCTCTTGCTGTTTTCAGTATTCTCTCTTTGGTCTGAGCATTTGACTATTTGATAAGTATATTTTTGGGGTAGGCCTGTTTGGACTTCTACTGTTTAGGGTGCAATCTGCTTCCTGGACATATACATCCATGTCCCTCAAAAGAGTTGGGAAAATTTCAGCCATTATTTCAAAAATACTCCTTCTTCCCCCTTTCAATTTTCTTCTCCCTCTGGGATTCTTATAACACATATGTTTGTATTTAATGTTGTCATTCAAATCCATGAGTCCCTGCTGGGTTTTTATTCTATCTTGTTATTTGTCTGTTCTATCGATTTGATTTCAGATGTTATGTCTCTGACATCACGGATTATTTCCTCTGCCTGTTCAAATCTGCTATTATGTGCTTTAAGTATATTTTCATTTTTTGCAAGGTGCCATTCATCACCATCAGTAGATGATCTTTAAACGTATGTTTACAATTTCTTCTGTACATTCCCCCAGTGTCTTCTTGATATCCTTTATTTCTTCTTCACTTCATTAAGTTGGTTCATGAGATTTTTTTGGACATCCTTGATTAATTGTTCCATGTTATGCATCTCCTCCTGTTTTTTACGTTCCTCATTAGACTGGGTCATGTCTTCTCATTTTTTTATTATGGCTTGTAATTTTTTTGTTGCTTTCTAGGCATCCGTTCATCTTGATAAGCTTATTCAGTTGGTTAGCTTCTCTTTCAACTCTAAGGTTTTATTATGTTGCTTTTTTCCTATGGTAAGTTTCTTTTTGACATTCAGTTACCCTTATTCTATATCCTTGCAGTTGTCAGTGTTCCCTTGGGAAAAAAATCAGGATTAGAGAAAAGGAAAGAGAAAAGAAGAGAAAAAGAATAATAGTAATAATAATAGTAAAGGTAGCAAAGAAATGATGCAAGAGCTAAGAAAATGAAAATTACAAGTAACAAAAACATAAAAAACACAAAGCAATAAGAATTTAAAGGGTAGAATAGAAAAATATGAAACATGAATCAAAATAGTGAAGAAAATAGAATGAATTAAAAGGTTAGAAAGATAAGAAGAGAAGAATAGAGAGAGAGAGAGTGAAAGAGAGTGAGACAGAGAAACTAAAGACCAAACAAGAAGTGGTAGAATGAAAGAAAAGTAACAGAAGACAGAATATGGAAAAATGAAGGAAAGAAATGAATTTCAGAAGGCAGAAAAAACAAATAAAAAAAAAAGCAAACAAAGAAAGGGAAAAAACAAACAAGAAAAAAATAATAACAACAACCAAAAACATCCCAGGAATAACAAAATTCCCCTCTTAGGTTCCTGGGAGGTTTTCAGGCTGCTGATGCTCATCAATCTATCACTTTGCAGCCTCACCTCCACAGGTGAAGTATTTAGTTTTAGTGAATAAAATAAAGGGGAAAAAAAGAACTGATAAAAACGAATAATAACAGATCAAAAAAACCTAAAACAAACAAAAATTCAATCTATATGTTCACTGTCATAAGGTGTAGGTTGGGTGTCTGATAACTCAGTGTATCACTATCTGGATCCCTTCTCTTATGAGGTACTGGGAATCAAAACAAGGACCTCACTCTACACAAAGCAAGAATTCCTACACTGAACAACACCCAATTCAAAGTTTAAGTAGGCGTCTAAAAGCTGATCTGGCTCTTCCTGCCCTGATTTCCTCAGGCAAGTTGGGCTTCTAACAGTTTCCCAGAGCCAGGCTGGTTAGGCTCCTGTCTCTGCCTCTTCAGTGACCTAGTTCTTCTCTCCCCCAAAGTGGCTGGGTGTGACAGCCTGCCTGATCAGATCCCCCCTCCCTTATCCCTGGCACCACTTCAGTCCTGGTTGGGGTCTTTTCTGAGATTTGAAGGTGACTCAGCTGGCCAAACTCACTGTAAAGCAACCACTCTCCCCAATCCAACAGACCCCTCTTCCTCCCAGGGAAAGTTCTTTCCCATTCAGTTGGCTGCAGTGAGCCAGGAATTTTACTGAGGCTATTTGTCTTGAGGGAGGGGTATATTCCCAGCCACAGAGGTGAACAATTCATGGTTTTCCTTTGGCCTCTTTGTCTCTCTGTCTAAATCCCTCCTGGAACTGTGCAGCACGTTCCTGTTCTAGGCAAAGGTTTCTTAGACTTTACATCCATAGCACAAGCATCAAAGAAAAAATATATATAAGTGTTAAATTATCAAAATTAAAAAAAAAAAACTTTGTGCCTCAATGTGCTTCATCATGAAAACATTATGACAATCAACACAAATGGAGAAAATATTTGGAAGCCATGTATCAATGAAAGTTAAATATCCAGAATATATAAACCAACTTTGCAACTAACAACCTTAAAAATGGGCAAAAACCTTGAATAAAAAGCTCTTCAAAAAAGATATACAAAATACAAATGGCCAGAAAGCACATGAAAGGTGCTTAACATCATTGACCAGTAGGGAAATGCAAATCAAACCACAATGACGTCTCATTTCACAATCATTAAGTGTCTGCTATAAAAAATAAAATAAAATAAAACAGAAAATAGCAAATGTTGGAGAGGATTTGTAGAAATAATAACCCTCATTCATTGTTGGTGGCACTGTAAAATGGTAGATCTGCTCTGTGGAAGACAGTTTGGTGATTCCCACAAAAGCTAAGTATAGAACTACCATATTTCAAAGCAATACAAATAATAGGTATACCCAAAAGAATTGAAAGTAAGGATTCAAACGCATATTTGCACATTGATGTTCATAGCATCATTATTCACTGTCAAAAGATGGAAACAAGGGCAGTGTCCATCAATCGATGAATAGTTGAATAAAATATAGTATATAATTCAATACAATGAAATATTATTAAGTTGTGAAGAAGAATGAAGTCTTGATACATGAGGCAACATGGATGATACTTGAAGACATCAGGTTGAGTGAAATAAGTCAGAAACAAAAAGAAAAATATTGTATGATGTCACTAACTTGAAACAATTAAAATAAGCAAACTCATAGCGTAAGAATCTAGAACATAGATTAACAAAAAGGGGGACAGAAATGGGAAGTTAAGGTTGAAAATGTACAGAGCTCCTAACTGGAATGATGGAAATGTTTTGCTGATGGATGATGATAATGGTAGCACAATATTGTGAATTCAATTAACAGCAATAACATATGTACCTAAATGTGTAATTGTAAGGGGAAATGTTAGGTTGTATATGTGGTAACAAAAGAAATATTTTTTAAAAATCTGTGAAACTCCACTACACAGTGAACCCTAAGATAAATCATGAACTTAAGTTAATAGTATAATTATAAAAATGTGCCATCAACAAATGTAACAAATGTTGCAAACCAATGCAAGTTTTGGAGTACGGGATTGTGTATGTCAATACTTTATACATAATTGTTCATAAACCCACAACATCTGCAATAAAGAAAAAAAATTAAGAAAAGAAATAGATGAATACTGAAGTTATAAAAAGGTATACCTGTAAATATAAACATATAAATATAAATAAACCTGTGCAATGTAATGCTATTAGCTAAAACACACCTCTGTATTCCAGGTTATGAAAGACAGTACAAAAAAAACAAGAGCCAGATTTTCAGAAAAGTATAAAATTCCCAAAGAGAGCTACAGAACATGTAAAAATTGAGAGAATTTAGAGGAAGATTAGAGTTTTTGAAAAAATGTCATTGAATAATTATCAGGCATAAAGTTTTAATTTTGTTGAAATGTAGGGCAAATAAGTCATGTTTCCTTTCTGTTTCTTACTCCTAATCTTCTGTTATATATATATTTTTTAACTTTTAGAGATGTTTACTAGAATCCTAACAATAAAAATTAACCAAAAATTTACTCATAAATTTTTTTAACTTTTTCTTTCTTTGACTATTACTTGTGTTGTAGTACAGATAAAAATTATAAAAACTTTATTTCAATGTTGGGAAAAAAATCTTCCTCATGGAGATTTTGTAAAGAGTAAACACACCCTATTGTGGTGGAAATTACATAGAACATCTTAAACCTCAATGTCAATTACTGTGAAATAAATTACTGCTGGCATTTTAAACCCCTTATATGGTTATCTCAGAATAATTGAATTTTTGATGAATCGAAGAATTGTACATTCAAAATTTTATCAAATATATAATACATCATTTTTTGATTCCTTGATTTATACCATCAAATTCTCTTCTGAAATTCTGCCGGAAAAAAAATATTTCTTGTATGATTTTCTACTAAATATATGTGAAAATAGATTCATTATCCATAATTATTAAAAAATTCATGTTCATTCATTTTACTTGGTTATATATACATGAAGTTACATGAAGTAAGCTTTTGGTCATTAATATAATTATAAAAACTTTGGTCATCTCAGCACTGATTTGATATTCTTTTATCAAGTTTCTTTTAATATAATAAAAGCCATTGGATTAAACTAATAAAACAAATTGCACACACATCGCTGTGGCTAAATACATTACATCTTAAGTGTCAATAAATTAGTTGACATTCCCAATACTGACTAGAGAAACACCACTAGGATTTCCTCAAAAACACCCATTAATCACCTGATGCACACTCATTCCAAGAAGTTAGATATACTGCACTAAAGTAAAATACATTAAATTGTGGGTTTTACAAAACTCTATTGTGACCAAGGTCAAGGTATATTTTAAATATTTAGTAATAAAATAAGGATATTACTGAAAATTTAGTGTGATAAAATTATATAAACATATATATATATATATATATATAAATAATCTTAATATGCACAAAGGAAAATACTTGGAAGAACATACATCTATAGAATAAAAACACTAATGAATGATTTTCCTTTTCTGCTTTGAATTGGTGTGTATAATAATATTTGCATAATAAACAATATTTAATGCTATAATAGTGTCACACTTTTAAATATAATTAAAGTTTCACTGACCTTGATGTTGAAATTTAACTGCATCTTTTCTTTCTTTCTTATTTGGGTATTTATTCTCTAATTAGTTTGAATTTCTGTGGCGCCATCCTCTGTTTGATGGCAAGTGATATGAAACATTGCCATGAATATGATTTTAGAAATCCACATACTAATCAGAAGCCATCAAACATGTTTTAGACCTCTGTCTTGAATGTATGTTATTGTTTTTTTAACCCAGTAACTTGAACATGGGAACCAAGCATTCTAAACCCTGAGTTACATCTGCTCCCTGTATGTGTTTTTAAGGGCAACTAATGTGCAAAAACAACAACAGAAATGTTGTGTGATCCTTCAAACTGTATAATAGAAATGCTCATGCATATTCCAATTTCAGAGATTTTTGTTATGAAGAGAACTTACAGAAATAACTTATTCTGTAGAAAAAAAATATATAGCATGCCTTAAAGTGTGCTGATTTGGACTGAGAAATCCAGAGTTTAGTTTGTAGATATGCCAGCTTTTTAGCTGCATAGCCCTTAGTAAGTCCATTGAAAGCTTAATTCTAGTCTCCTCAACTGAACAAGCAAAAAATTTCTTCATCCATAGAGTTACATTAAAGGTTAAATAAGATGCTATAGAAATAATTTAATGCAGTACTAATAAATTTTGACCAGGATCATCAGTATGCATATATTCTTGTAAAATTTTGAATATACAATAGCTTTTTGTTATGAATTTGTTTGTTGATGTTTTATAAATATTTTTAGTTAATCTTATTCATAAACAAACAGCTAACGAGGACCAAGAGAAATTCAATATTTTGTGGTAGAGCAATGTAAAATATTGCAATAGGATGAAGTTGTTGAAGAAGTATACGTTAAGATTGAAGAGTTTTGTTAATTGTCTTTTAGACTATTCATATGTTTACATAATAGATATGTATATATAGACATAAATACATAATTTTTTGTCATTTTCTGTTTGTTTTCTGCAGCTTTTGCTTTCCACTCATCACTACAGATTTTGGTAACTCCTTTTTCATTTCAACTTGGGAGATGAACATGCTTTTGATAAATGTGCAAAATCAAAAATCTCATCTTCCAGTACTTTAAGCACTGATGTTCTGCAAATTCATGAGGCTATATCTATGCATGCAGTTATACCTCTTTTGTGTCTATCTGTAGACCATTTGAAAACCCTGCCATTCTGTGATGCATCAATCAATTAATAAATTACTATTTCTTTGTACAATTTTGGTATGATTAAAAAACCATGATAACTTTTTTCCTGGTTTCTGTAAGTTCATGATCTCTAGAAAGATATATAATTTTTAGTTAAATTTTGTGTTCATTTGTTTTAAGAATTTTAATAGAGAAAAATTGTAATGCTTAGGATTAAAAATGAAACCAAATATTATAATATCCCATAACTTTCATCCAGGTAATTTCTAATATTTCCTTTTACAAATATACCTGCATAATCTGTAATTATAATTTTCCTTTTCTCTGTTATTCAATGTATAGTTAAGAATGTTTTCTTAATTTTCCTATACATGATTATTTATATTTAAACATAATCAGTGGTTTTTAGATATATATTCTCCTTCCAGTGATTTATATTCTTTTAATTTATATTGAGGTCATCTTTGTAAAATATTTGTTCATTATCTTAAATGATATTGAAATAATAAAGTTCAAATGATTTTAAGATAAAAATTTTAACGAATTCTAACAAGTTAATCATGGTTTATTAATTTATTCAAATAATTAAAATGTCCATTAACTTTCTTTTCATTCTGAATTTAAATAAAAAATTTAATGTATCATAGTAATTATATATATTACCGTATTAAGATTTAATTTTGCCCTTAAATCTGTATAGAATTCATGTTTCATACAATAACATTTGGCTTTGTTTGCAATTAGCTATGTCTTTTGATTAGCATTTATTTTTTAAATAATATACTTTTACTATAATCTCCAAACTTGTATATCATTAAATCTTTTCTTATATTTATAGACTCTTTATATTTTATGGTCTTTTTATGAGCTGTGCTAGCCTTGTTTTCATTTATTTACATTTCTATGATTTAGAAAATATATCCTGTTGGTTTGTTGGACAATGGTGGTGAACAGATTCTCTAATTTTTCAGAGTAGTAATTTCAGGAATTGTATATGTTTTAATTAAATTCTGACTACCCTGTGCTCATAATGTATTCTATAAAGAATTTATGGCACTATAAAATAAATGTAATACAAACACTGGGATTTGTGACCACATTAGACACTTTATACTGTCACTCTAATTGACCTATTTACATCAGTGCATATCATGTTTTATGTAAAATGTGGCCTAAAGTATTTTTAACTCTAAATCTTCTTGTTCATAGTGGTGTATCAACATTCTGTGTATTATAAATGTCGAACTTCTTTAAAATGATAAAGAAAATAAGACAGGGACAGAGCATGACAAACAGGACAATAGTTTTTGTTTAAAAATGATTGATTTTATATAATAATGGTAAAAATAGATGATATTTACTGAGTATCTACTGATTGCCAGACAGTATTCAAAGGGCGGTAGATATATAAGTAACATAATCTATTTCCACAAGATAACTCTCAGGTAGATGCTTACAATATCTAAAATTTAATCTCAGATAATGGAAAACTATTCTCCTACTTGTTCAGGCAAATATTTAAGATTCATTCAGGAATTTTCTCTATGTCAGCCATCTTGCACAGTGTCTATCAGCCTACTATATTGATTCTTTGTTCTGAATAATTTGGAGTGTGACTATTTCTCAACATCTCTTCTACTAGAACTCTGGCCAAAAGAACCATCATCTCAGTCTTTCATTTATTGTCACAGACTTCTAGATTGTCTCACTGTTCTGCCTTGAGTCTAATCTCAATATAGAGGCCAGAATGATACTGTTAAAATGTAAGTTGTACTATGTCACTTACTTCACAAAACCTACAAAACTTCCCATCACATTAAGAGGAAAAATAAAAATTTTTACAAGAGTCTGCAGGTCCAACATGAACTTGCTCCTACTTCTTACTTCTATGAACTCATCATTTATAATTGCATCTATCACACTCACTTTGGAGTGGCCACAGTGACCTCTTCAAACTTGTCTATTCACATTTGATCTAATGCTGACTGGAACATTTCAAATTTATCTTCTTCATAAATTCCCTCCCCCCAGGTAACTACGTGGTCTTCCTTCATCCTTTTCCTTTTATAACTATCACATACACCCTATTTAAAATTGCACTTGCCCCAACATTCATCAAAGCTGCATTTGTTTTCCATAGCAGTTACCCATTTCATATATATTTTACTTATGACTTTTGTTTCTTCTCTGTTTTCCTCCACATTGAAAGCTCTATGAGCACAAGATTTTTGCCTCTTATGCTCAATGCTTTATACCCAGTACATAGAAGATTGCCTCAATAATGGTATTTGAAGGGCTGAATTTTGAACATGATGAAACTGGGGCAAAAAGAGGTTTCATAGCCTTTATATGGTCAGACAACAGGTTTAAGGACAAGCTCAAATTAGAATCCAAACAGTCTGAGTTTAGAGCCCTCATTTTTAATCACCAATTTATCATATGACATTTTTTCCTACAAAATTATACTAAAGCCAACAGAGTTGAAAATGTAATAAATTACTCTATTATATTTAAAAGTATTTTTAAAATACTGGTTTTTTTTAGAAGGATTTGTTTCTTGGAGACCTCACTAGATGTGCTAATAGAAGACAGTGCATTTTGGAGATAGTTGCTAAATGTTCTCAAAAATACACGTAGAGTCCAATTTACAGAAAGGAAGAACTCTGGAAAAGAAAGAATGTTTTAGCAGGTGATGTGATTGGGTTGAGAAGAGGACTTGTATTGTTTATGTAAAGTCTGGTTGGTGTAAGAAAGGGTTTCAGAAACAAAAGGGAAAGTAACATCCTTGGATGTAACAGTGCAGACTTTAGTGGACTAGGCTTTTTGGACGGCTCTTCCCTTGAGGTAACTCTGGGTCCCAGAGTCCTTTAATTGATGCTCTGCATTTCCCAAGATTTCCTCTTGTACAAGGTTGAAGAGGTATCACAAAGCAATCTGTCCACATTCCCATCTGAAGGAGAGGTGAGATTTTTACATATGGAAAACAATTTCAGATATTTTTTTATTTAGATGGTTTCTCAGGAAAAATTCATTTTCTTTAAGAGACATAGAACTAAACAGGTTATACCTTTCTTGTGATGTGAACACTTAAAAATTTTACATTTCCTCTAAATTATCAAATTTACCATCTAAAACTTGTTGATAATATTTTCTTAGATCCTTTTAATATTTGTTTGTGACTTTATTGATACCCTTACTATAATCCCTTAAGTTTACAATTTTTGTTTTCTCTCTTTTTAGTGATTGTCTTAAGGATTTCCATGTGCCTGTTTAATTTACCATAGTCTACCTATAATAATATACCACATAACTTAAAAATTACAATTGTATAATAGAAGAGATTTAATTTTCTTTCCCATTTTGTTATTTTTCTCATAAATTTTACTGTTACATGTGACTTAAACCCAACAATGTATCAATCTAGTTTTGTTTTAGGCAAATATTTTTAAGCAAATACATTTTTAAAAATCAAATAATTGATGTATTTACCTTCACTTTTACATTTTAGTATCTTATATGTCTATGTATACCCTGAACTGTCCTTCTATTATCTTATTCCTGCTTGGATATTTTTAAAGCACAAGTTTGCTGACAAAAAAAAATGTAAAAATATATTTTTCTCTCTGTATGAATTTATGTCTCAGTTTTTCCAAAAATTCTTTAATTTTTTCTTTATATTTGAAAATTGCTTTCAGTGGGTATTGAACCCTGGAATATGTTTATCTTTTAGTACTTTAAATCTCTCTTTCCAGTATCTTCTAGCTTATATCATTTTCCATGGCAAGTCTTTATAATATTTATGATTTTTCTTCTCTTTGTGAAATGTATTTTCCTCTGACTTCCTCCATAATTGTAAACTTATGTTTGTTTTTCAGCAGTGAATCGGATGAGTCCCAATATGTTTCATAGTCAGCTGATTTATTTTTCTATTTATTTTCCCTGAAGATTTGTTGACATTCATGGACCTGTGATATGATGACTTTCCTTAGTTTTGGAAAAGTCTTGGGCAAGATGTCCTTAAATATTGTTTCAAGTCCATCCCTCTCTATTCTTGTTGCTGAACTCTAACAACATGTATATTAAACTGTTTAATATTGTCCCACAACTCTTGGGTAATTTTATCCCACTCTTTACTTTTCTTTAACTTTGTGATAAGATGATTTGTATTCACTTCATTACATTCTTTTTTTCAGCTGTACTGACTCTACTGATGTATTCGTTGAAGTATTGTTTTGTTTCTAATATTGTATTTCTCTGTGTGCTTTTTAAAATTTTATTTTCTTCGTTGAACACTGCTTTATGGTATCTTTCACAGATAAAATTCCCTACATATATGTATATGTTGTTTTTCATCTCAATTAGACATTTTAAGTCTGTATTTGTCAGAACTCTTTTTCTTTAATCAAAGACCACTAAACACCTGTGGTTCAACATGTCAACTTTATTACTCAATGCAGTGAGGCATGATTTGGATGCAAGAAAGACTGATATAACAAATGAATCAAAAGATAATGTCAGATATTCATACACTCTGGAAAAAATTATGCCAGGCTTTCTATAACTATGATCTGGTTTCCATTGCACACGGAATTCAAAATTTAGTTAATGCCAACATAATGATTCACAGTTTGTCAAGGTATTATAATATCTCAAAGAGAATGCCCTCACTTTTTTCAGGGTAACAAACCAAATGGTGACAGCATATAAAGCATATATTACTAATGGAGGAATGAACCATATATGGGATCAGGAAACAGCAGTTGTACTAAAGAAAATTTTCTTCAATAATATTGGACATCTTTTCACAAAACAATGAAACAGATTTTAGAATCCTCAAGGAAAATATCATGAGCTTTCAGAAAAGGATATATTTGGAAAATTTGAAGCTTTCTGTAAAAGACTGGAGAAGATTACAGAAATTAAAATTATTGTGCAAACATATTTTGCCTTGAGTAATTCCTTAGAGGGAATAGGTATTACGGCAATAAAATTCAGGAAAAAGTATCATATATACAAAGGTATTAAGAAAAAGCAATATGACTTCCTGGATCCACGAAGGACAGAATTTGAAAAAGATTTCTTAGACTTCATGTAAAAAATCAATGGTTTAATGAGAATATTCTTGCTTTTCTGATTTTGTGATAATCGGGGTAGGCTAAATATTTGCTATATTAGAAAACATGCATGTGTCCCCAGACCTAGTTTTTCTCCCTAGGTCTGGTTTTTTAGAATGCTGGGAATAAATTAAGCTTGATTTATTATATAACCATTCTGTATGGGAAAAGACTTTAATTTTGGGTATCTTTGGTCAACCTTAAGAGATTTTAACAAGGGATAGGATGTGGCTCAGGTGGTTGGGCATCCATCTCCCTTATGGAGGGACCTGGGTTCGATCCCTGGGCCCTCCCAGTAAAAAGAAAAAATGATGGGGGCTACGAGACCCCACTACCGGTGAGCCGTCAGGCCCTGCACGTGGGTGCACCACCAGACCCTGAGTGCTGGTGAGTCACCAGGCCCCATGAATGGGTGAGTTGACAGGCCCCAGGTGAGCCACCATACCATGAGTACAGGTGAACCGCCAGGCCCTGGGTGAGCCGCAAGAGCTCTGTGTGCGGTTGAGCCCTGCGGCAAAATCATGACGTAACAAGAGAGTGACATGGGAAAGAGCCAAGATCAGATGAAATGAAAAACCAGGAAATCAGGGGGTGCAGGCATTAGGACACTTCTATCTCACATCGGAGGTTCTGAGGATTGAATCCCAGTGCAGACAGGAGGAGAGGGATGATCGGAGATGATGGGAAGCGGACACCGAGAGTTGCCCAGTGGATGGACATGGAAGCAGCAAAAACGGGGGATGTGTGCGTGTAAAAATGGATAAAAGTAAATAAATAAATAAATGAATCCATATAAAATGCATACGGGAAGAAGATTCGGACTATAGTTAATAGTAGTACTTTGACGATGCTCTTTTATGATTTGTTAACAGAGGTTTCACAACAATGCGGGGTGTTTTTTGGGGGGTGATGTGTGGGAATCCTGTATGATATTATGCATGTTTGTTTTGTAAGTTCATGATGTTTACTGAACACATAGTTTATGTATGTTTTTGCATGAATGATATACTTCAATAAATTTTTTAAAAATTCAATGACTTAGAGATACAGATACAGGCTTTTATAAACAGTGCTTTTGGAAAAATTTTATCTTCTCAGCAGTCTCTTTAGCTGCTTCACAGATTTCAGAGTTGAATATTCTGTCTTCAATTAGAAATACACCACACAATTTAGTGTAATCTTCAGTGTTTTGTGGCTGAACTTGAAGCTAAAAAGAAGGTTTATCATTTGCAAATTGATGATCCCCCTCTTGCTCACAATATGCCTCTTATCACAGGAAAAATACTTTGGGTGAGGAAGCTCTATTGCTGGAAAAGTGAGCCCATTATCTATTTATTTAAAAATGCAGAAATTATGTCAAGTTTGGAAAGTAAATCCATCATTTGTCAGCATAACAAAATTTCCTATGTCCTGGATGAATTTGAGTTGGTCTATCACACAGCCTGGGTCAGAGAGATTTCACAGTTACAGTACACATTACAAGCCACACTTCTTGTGTGACACCCAGAATCAAGAAAGTTGCTGGTTAATTTTGATCCCAAAATTATGGAAGTTGTTAGGGAAACTAAGTGAATTATAAAAATGAAGCTGGATATACCAGAGCAGGTGAAGAGATTGCTAAAATTGGAAAGTAAATTGAAAACAGACAAACTATATTTGCAGGGCCTTGCTGCAATATTGTGATCAACTATGTCAGGAAGTTCATCCTGGGTTTGTTAATTTGATGACCCCTAAAATTAAAAAGGTAGAATCTGTGTTGAGACAAGGACTCACAATATTAACATGGCTGTCTTTAACATTGGAAAGCTTCTTTCAAGAGGTCGGTTTAGCTTTGGATATGTTCAATGAACTTTTAAAGAAGGTCAGTGATTTGTATGAAATGCCTATTGATGCAGTTCTAAATAGATGGCCAAAATGGTGTTATTTTCCTTGCCTGAAAGCGGTGTTAACAGAGTAGAAGATTTGTTGACCTTTAATGAGATATATGCAAAGGAATGGGCTGAGGTTTTAAATTTCAAAAATAAGCATGTGGAAGAATCTGTAAAGAACTTATATCATTATTTCAGAAAATTTATGAAGTTAAATACAATGGGAAAAACAAAACAATTGCCAGAACAGCGGAAATATGTTGTTTTTGGAAGTAAAACAGAAGAGGGGGAAAGCACTAACTATAAGGTTAACATTTTGAGTGATGTTGATGTTGATAAAGAAGATGAATTTAAAGAGGAATGTAAAGAGGTCTTTGTTTTTTTTGTCTCGTCAATTATTAGATCATCTTCAAAAACTATACAGTTATCTTTGGAGACAATGGAAAGCAGAATATTTGTTGTAAGCCATTATAGGCAAAAGTATTCAGATGATAAAATTTCCTTTATAAAAACTGAAGGCCTATCTTGCAGTTCCTAATGTGGTGATGGTTCCTATTTTAGATGATATTCAAGAAACCATTAACCGTATGATCCACTTATCTCTGGAGGTCAGCTGAGGAGGGGCTCACTTGGGGCAACAGCAAGCCTGGCACATCATGTCTCCAATTGTCAGCCCAAGTCATACATTTACTTATGTGTCCAACTTAAGCACAGGGAAACAGTTGAAAAAGAAAGAAAGAATGCTGAAAAAAATCTCAGATGGATAGAATCTTCAAAGTATAACAACTAGTCAGTGGACTTTTTTTTTCCATATGTAAGGCTAACATTTATTAACATCATCCTGTTGTGGGAAATTTAAGTTGTTTCCAAATTTTCACCATTGTGTAAAAGGTGTTACTGAACGTCCATGTTTAAAGAAAACGTAATAGAACCCCAGAGTCATTATAGTTATTACTGATCTCATCCACTTAGACTGTGGGAAAGAAATAATGAAATAAATATTTATTGTGCTGAGCTAAAGAAGGCAAAACACATGTCCAGATGGATCTGGGAGTGTAAGGCCACTTGGAGAAGTGAGGTAATATTGATGAGTCCTTCACAGGGATTCCAGGATGGGAAATTAATTTCATAATGAATGCTGGAGATTTACTCTAAACATGTGTGGTTATATAAAGCTGTCATCTCCTGATATCTTCCTTAATCGTAGAAAGTGAAAAACAAATTACTCAAAGGCTAACAATAGCAATATAAGTTAATGACTAATATGGATAAGTTGGAACAAAATCATAGTCATATAGAGAAATCAGTTTCTCTATAAATGTAAAATATTTCATTGGAGGACAGATTAATACTTTCTTTGAAAGTATTCTAAGATATGCAAACGCTACTAACTAAAAAGAATATATGTTCTTCCCTAGTTTTTGACCATAGAGATATGAATTAATATATAAAATTCTTTTAAGTTTTACTCAATGATAACATTGTACTTTATTTACATACCAATTTCTCTTAAACAATTTTTTCATTGCCTCTTTACCATCTTTGTTCCTCAAACCGAAGATGATGATATTCAGCCCGGGAATCATAATAGTGAAAAAATATATAGACACTTTGACATCATGATCCAAAGCATAGCTGGAACTTGGCCTCACATACATAGACAGGATTATATCATGATAAATTATCAAACCAGTTAGATGAGAGGCAAAATTGGAAAAGGCTTTCCACTCACCTTCAGCAGAATCCATCTTTGGAGTGACCAAGAAATGAAATAATAGGAGATCAAGACAATTAGTATAAGCACTATTTCAATAAAACTCACAAAGTAGAAATAGAAGTTAGTTGATGTTAGTGTCAGAACAAGGAATAGTAAGGGTTAGAGAGATGTTGCAAAACACCTATTTAATTTCATTGGATCCACAGAAAGATGGGTTAAAATTGGCCGTTGTTTGTAACACAGCATGCATAAAAATGCCATTAACATAGAAAGCAATGATGACTGACATTTAAACTGGGGAGATCTGTTAACTGAAAAGTTGAGTGGATTGTAGATTGCTACATAGCATCCATAAAGCCAATGAAGCCAAGAGAAATCTTTCTGTAGTCCCAAAGATGAAAAAGAACTTCTCTGTTGCACATCCAAGAAATGAAATAGAATGATTCTCCACCAGAAAATTGACTAACATTTTGGGGGTGACAATTGAAGAATAGCAGGCATCAAAGAATGACAATACACTCAGGAAATATTGTATGGGATTGCGGAGCTGGGAAATCCCAAGTACCAATAGAACCACTCCCAAATTTCTTACCAGTTTAAAGAGATAGATTGCTATTGTACTTATGAACCTTTTCTTGTGAAATTGAAAATTAGCCTAGTATTATATATGTCTAAGATTCACTCCCGGAGAGCCTCCTTATTGTTCAAATATGGCCTCTCTCTAAGCAAAACGCACCATGTAAATGTACTACCTCCCCGCCAATGTAGGACATGACACCCAGGGATGAGCTTCCCTGGCACCAAGGGATTGTTACCAAGTACCAACTAGCAATTCATCTGGAAAAAGACCTTGACCAAAAAGGGGCAATATTAAATACAAATGAGTTTTTATAGCTAAGAGATTTCAAAGTGAACTGGGAGGTCATTCCAGATGTTACCCTTTTGTTTGTCTCAGCAGGAACTCATTGATTGCCACAGTAAACAGTGTCTCAAACAGTTGGGCTCCTAAGGGCTCTAGAGATATCCAAACACTGTAAGCTGGACAGACAAGCTTAGGAATTTGGCACCTTATCAGTGGACTTACTATGTTATTTATGTTCCCCAGTGTGAGTCAGACTCATCTATACTTTCCCTAGATATGGTTCTTCTGGGCCTCTTATTTGAAGCTGTAATTAACACTATACTTTTGAAATATATATCTCAGAGACTTAACTCTTTGGTCTGTTTGTGTGCCAGTTAAGTCCTTCATCTCAATGGAGTTGTAAAATTTACTATGCAGTTCATTGGACACACCCAGACAATTAATAAGAATGTGATGATGGACAATTCCCATCCCAAGGAACAGAGTGTGTCTGCAACTACAAGCATTATACTTCTATTCATATGCCGCATGAGACCTAAGCCCCCTCTCAATTACAAGCAGAGTGGGTATAACTATCCCCAAATCCTCAAGATTAGCAAATGAACAATGGATTAAAGTAGACTTATTATTAGTCTATTATAGACTTGTTATATTCTAGTAATGGAGGAACTTTTATCATTGATATAAAGGCTGAGGCCACCAGAGGTTCTGAGGGTAGGGAGAGGGAAGAATAGGTGTAATATAGGGGCATTTTCAGGACATTGGAGTTGTCCTGAATGATATTGCAATGATGGAAACAACATATATGTATTGCGTCATAACCTACAAAATTGTGCAGGACAGAATGTAAACTATTATGTAAACTATATTACGTGGTTAGTAGCAATGTTTCAATAGGTGTTTATCAACTGTAACAAATGTTCCACACTAGCGTAGGATGTTGTTAATATGTGAAAATGTGGGAAGGGAGAGGGTTATATATATAGGAGTCCCCTATATTTTTTATTTAACATTTATCTAATCTAAAGCTTATTTAAAAATAAAAATAAAAAATAAAAATCACCCAAGAAGCCCATCAGTATAAACAAAGTGACTTCAGTTACATTTTTCAACTGAATGCTGTATGTATCCAAATCAGATGGCAAACCTGATATTTCATTTATATTTATAGGTTCTCAAGACAATATCCTGTGAAAATAGAGTCCACTCAATTATATCCTCATCTCTGTTTTTTCACACTTCATTGAATGAGACACATTCTGAAGGCATAAGGAAGAAAACCAGAAATCAGATACAACTTTTCATAACTTTCATGATTTAATTATTTCAGTAATAATTTGTATAAACAATTTTATTATAAATCATTGGGAGATATTTATTTCATCACGATTTTACAGACTACATAAACAAATACAAGATATATGTAATAGTCATGTTTTTTTTGACAAAGCATGTTTCTAAAATCTATCCAAGAGCATCACAAGAATAATGAGCATATGAAAAGAGAAACACCATATATTGTAATTAAGATATAATACGAATAACAATAATAATGGTACAACAAGCTGCAAGGGCCAAAATGGGCAATTTATTGATAAGAAAAAAAAATGCTTGGCAAAAAAGAAAGTGTTAAAGAAGCACCTTTATTTTAACTGCAAGCCTTAGTGATTGAACACTAAATCCAGGATCCATATTTAGGAGCTCACTGTCAGAAAGGTATCATTTGTATTTGTTTCATTGTGTCATAGACCACGATCTTTGAACCATTCTTAAGTCATTGTCTTCTCAAGGGTTTAAAGAGGTAAAACATTTGCCATGCATTGGGCCAGGCTGCATTCATTGGCTTACAAATGATTTATGTCAATAAAATGAAACACAATAAGGTTTCATTATATTGAGATCTTCATATGTTAAGAAGATGAAGGGCAAATCAGCTTAAAATTACTGAACTGAGAAGAAAATAGCCTGTCTATTTTCCCAGAAACACTTTCACAGATCTAGGTAATAGATTATTCTAATACAGGGAATAAACAGCTTCATAATTGTGGGGTTAAAAAATATGCTGATTTGATAGAGAATTCTAGAGTAAAAATACATAATGAAGCTAAATTTAAAGTTCTGTATAAATTGAGACAATTTATATTGTTTCATGAAAGCAAACACAAAAGGACTCATAATAATTTCTAATTAAGTTTAGTATCTGAAAATAATAATAAAAAAAGACATTCACTGCTTTTGTTTGCAAACAGGGTTGCATCAACCACCAGGATATTTTTGTTGCCCTGTTCAGCACTATTCCTGAAGGACTAATGTAACTACATCATTGCCAGAAAAGAGCACAAATTTTTTCTGATGTGAAGGGATTTCATGTAAGACAAGTTGAAATGTGAGTTTATTTATCCCAATTTGTAGGGCTATGGCAACATTTAAAAACTACATAATTTTAAAACTGGCTTCTTTAAATTTAATACAATCTTATGATATGAATGTATTTACTCACAATTCATAATTACAACCATTAAGGAAAGGCATTTTAGGCATATTGTAGCAAATATAGGCCTGGTACTCTGATTTGTGCTTCTCACTATAACATTTTTGGATTTAAAAATCCCAAAATTAATATGTGTTTGAAAATTTTAAAATAATTTAACATAAGAACAGGATGTGGAAAATTGATCAAATTGTGCTCAAAAACAAATATTTAAACTTGCAGATTTGTTTAAAAGGCCTGTTTATCCAACAAATGAATGATACATTGATTTATTCATTTAATTTACATCAGCCTCCCTCAATTGGTTTTTTCATTTGTTTTACTTGTTGTTTGTTTTCGTTTTATCAGGAGGCACTGAGAACTGAATCTGGGACCTTCCACGCAGGAGGTGGGTGCTGAATCACTTGAGCCGTATCTGCTCCAGAAGCTAAATTTTAAAATGTCTCCATAGGTAGTCTACTAATGGAGTCTATTACATAATACATCTTGACTAACACACTGGAAAAATTTCAGCAAAACTACAACTTCAGTTTTCACTTCACTGGTATGTCAGTAAAGACAATTGTGAGGGAATAAGATGTCCAGTTTAGCCCCTATTGACAGAGCGAGCTTGCAAAAGAAATTTCGTTAAAAAAAAAAAGGAAAACAACTAATGATGAGCTAAATTTTTAGGCATGTCTTCCTCAACTTCATGAACATTCTGATGTCATTCCTGAATGTTTATTTCTGAGTTGCATTGAAATATTTGTATTAATTTAAATGATTAATATTACGTGAAGGATGCATAAAATTGAAATATCATGTCCATATTTTATTTATCTAAAATAAATCAATGGTAATTTACAACATCCATTATTTTTTTATCAAATCATTGAAAAATGTAGTGCCTTAAACTAAAAGTTTAATATCTTTAGGTTTGTTGTATAATAGTAAATATAAATTAAATATCATTCTATTTAGAATAAAACCAGGGAATCCCAAAATTCTATAATTTATGTGACCAGAATGATTCATCTTTGTTATCAGATTCTGTTTATGGACATGTCAATGAAATAAAATATGTTTCACTTAAATTCTCCTGAAATTCTCGGCAATATAATTTTATGGCAATTCTTGATGAATGATCTCTATAGAGTAATAAGTTGGTTTACAAATGAAGATATATTTTAGCAAATCCTGTCCCATCACAGAAATTCTTTACATCATTCTAAGGAAATGTAATCATGGTATAGAATATATGGAGTATAACCATTTCATCCAGACTGATGGTATTCCTGCTAACTAATATTTCAGGACTATTAAACTGGTTGTGTTTTACTTTAACACATGTGTGACTGATTTTACTTTAAGACGTGATAGTGGATAGAAAAATAGACAACATGAATTTTTTAAAAAACGTGATCGATATGAAAGACTCAATAAAACCATTTGCTCAATTCTCATATAGACTGAAATCCTAAAGTAATAGAGGTCCACAATAAAATATAGTGTAGAAAAAGAGAAATTTTTCTGTTTACTTCTGGAAATTAAACTAGTCACTCAATTACCATACATTCTGAATATTATGATTTTGGATACTTATGCTACCTAAATAATTTTAAGTCCATAGGGGAATCCCAAGGAGAAAAGACAATAACTATCTTCCACAACAGAAAACAAAATGAGAGCCCCCCCCCACCATATTATCCAAGGGAATGTTTCTGAAACAATGAACTATATGAAGAAAATGACTACTCATAAGATTTTACTAAACCCTCATTGGAAAAGCCAAATGGTAATGGACTGGAAAAGTAATCTAATAATTATGTACTAGTACATAGTCCTTGATCTGATATGTATTACCTATGTAGCAATAGTTCAATAGCTTGAATTACCTGAAATCAAGTTTTCTCTTACTGGAAATTCAACCTCTTTAATTACTCAAAATTTGATAAATATATATTCGTTCATATGAGCGAGGTCATGTAATATTTGTCCTTCAATGCCTGGCTTGCATCATTCAATATAAGGTCCTCAAGATACATCCATGTTATCCAGTGTATTAGCATTGTATTCCTTCTTACAGTTGAGTAATATTCCATTGAATGTATGTCCTACATTTTGTTTATCCATTCATCTGTTGATAGGCATTTGGGTTGATTCCAACTTTTGGCAATATTGAATAATGTCACTAAGAACATTGGTGTGCATATATCTGTTTGTGTCCTTGCTTTCAATTCTTTTGGTTATATACCCAGCAGTGGGATTGATGGATCATATGGCAGTTCTATAGTTAGTTTTTTAAGGAACCACCGAACTGTCCTCCACAATGGAAGGACCATTCTACATTCCCACCAGAAATGGATGGGGTTTCTCATTATTCCACATCCTCTCCAACACTTATAGTCCTCTGTTTTTTAAACAGCTGCCAGTCTATTGGTTTTAAGAAGGTATCTCATTGTAGTCTTGATTTGCATTTCCTTAATAGGTGGTGATGTTGAGTATCTTTTCATGTGCTTTTTAGCCATTCGTATTTATTCCTTGGAGAACTCTTTTCATGTTACTTGTCCTTATTTTAAATGCATTGTTTTTCTTTTCCTTTTTGAGGTGTAGGATTTCTTTATATATGCTGGATATTAGGCTCTTATCAGATATATGGTTGCCAAATATTTTCTCCCATTGTATAGGCTGCCTTTTTAATTTCTTGAAACCTCCTTTGAAGTGCAAACCTTTTTAATTTTGAGGAGACCCCATTTATCTATTTTTTCTTTCATTGCTCATGCTTTGGGTGTGAAGTTCATTAAAGCATTTCCTATTACAAGGTCCTGTAGATGCTTTCCTACATTATCTTTGAAGTTCTTTAGTTACTTGGCTTTTAAATTTAGATCTTTAATCCATATCGAGTTCATTTTTATAAGGTGTGAGATGGTGTTCCTCTCTCATTCTTTTAGGTATCGGTATCCTTTTCTCCAAGCACCATTTCTGGAAGAGACCATTCTCTCACAGTTGAGTGGGCATGGTGGCCTTGTCACATATCACATGACTGTATTTGCAAGGATCTATATTAGAACTCTCAAATTTATTCCCTTGGTCAGTATATCATTCCTTGTGCCAATACCATGCAGTTTTGAACACTGTAGCTTTGTAGTATATTTTATAGTTAGGTAGTGTGATTCCTCTGATTACATTTTTCTTTTACAATATATCTTTGAATATTCAGGGCCTAGTACCTTTCCAAATAAATATCAGAGTTAGCTTTCCAAATTACTAAAAAGAGCTGTGGTGATTTTAATTAGGATTGCTTTAAATCTGTATATCAGTTTGGGTGGGATAGAATTCCTAATGATGTTTAGTCTTTCTTTAGTCATTTACATCTTTATTTAAATTTATTCCCAGGTATTTGGTTGTTTTAGTTATGATTGTAAATGATATTTTTTTCTTGTTTTGCTCCTCAGATGGCTCATTATTGGTGTACAGTAATGCTACAGATATTTGTGCATTAATCTTACAACCTTTGAGTTTACAGAACTCATTTATAAGTTCTATAACCTTTGTAGATTTCTCAGGGCTTTCTATGTATAGAAACATGTCATCTGCAAATAGTGAAATTTTTACTCCTTCATTTCCAATCTGGGTGCATTTTATATCTTTTTCTTGCCTTAGTGGTTGAGCAAGTACTTCTAACACAATGTTAAATAGGAGCAGTGATAGTGGCCATCCTTGTCTTGTTCCTAATCTTAGAGAGAAACCTTTTAGGATTTCACCATTGTATATGATGTTAGCTGTGGGTATTTTCATATATACCCTTTATAGTGTTCAGAAAGTTTTCTTCTATTCCTATCTTTTGCATTGTTTTCATCAGGAAAGGGTGCTGTATTTTGTTGAATGCTTTTCCTACATCTATAGAGATGATCATGTGATTTTTTTCCCTGATCGGGTTATGTGGTGTATTACATTGATTGATTTTCTTATGTTGAAACATCCTTGCATACCCAGGATGAAACCCACTGGGTCGTGGTGTATAATTTGTTTCATGTATTCTCAAATATGATTAGCAAGTATTGTGTTGACAATTTTAGTATCTAGGTTCACTAGAGAGATTGGTCTGTAATTTTCTTTTCTTGTAGAATGTATATTTGGCTATGGTATTAGGATAATGTTGGTATCATAGAATGAGTTAGGCGATGTTCTTCTACTTCTATTTTTTGGAAAAGCTTTAGCAAAATTGGTCTTAGCTCTTTCCATAATGTTTTGTAGAATTCACCTGTGAAGCCATCTGGTCCTGGGCTCTTCTTAGATGAGATGTTTTTGATGAATGAGTCTATCTCTTTCCTTGTAATTGGACTGTTGAGCTCCTCAATTTCTTCTTTTATCAATGTAGGCTACTTGTGAGTTTCTAGTAATTTGTCCATTTCCTCTAAATTATCATTCTTTTTTGCATATAATTTTTCAAAGTATCCTCTTATGATACTTTTTATTTCAGTGGGGTCAGTAGTGATATCCCCTTCTTGATTCCTTATTTTGTGTATTTGCATCTGCTCTCTCTTTTGCTTTGTTAGTCTGGCTAAGGGTTTGTCAATTTTACTGATCTTCTCAAAGAACCAGCTTTTGGTTTTATTTATTTTTTCTAGTGCTTTCTTATTTTCTATTACACTTGGTTCTGCTCTAATCTTTGTTATTTCCTTCCTTCTATTTCCTTCAGGGTAAGTTTTTTGTTCTTTTTTTAATTCCTCCAGGTGTTCAGTTAGGTTTTCCATTTTAGCTCTTTCTTCTTTTTTGATATATGCATTTATGGCTATGAATTTTCCTCCCAGAAGAGATTTTCCTGCATCCCATAAGTTTCAGTATGTTGAGTTGGCATTTTCATTCTTTTCAAGGTAGTTATTAATTTCTTTAGAGATTTCCTCCTTGACCCACTGTTTGTCTAAGTATGTTTTGTTTAACTTCTATATCTTCATGCTTAATCTAGTTCTCTGGCCCTTACTGATTTCCAGCTTCATTCAATTTTGTTTAGAGAAATTACTTCCTATAATTTCAATCTTTCCAAATTCATTAAGACCTTTTCTGTGTGCTAGCATGTGGTCTATCTTGGTGAATGATGCATGTGAACTTTAGAAGAATATACATCTCACTGCATTTGTGTGTAGTGTTCTGTATATATATATATGTATATATATACATATATATATACATATATATATATATATATTAGGTCCAGATCCTCTAATGAATTATTAAATGTTTTTGTTTCTTTATTGATTCTCTGCCAAGGTATTCTCTCTAATGTTGATATTGTTTGCCTCATGTACTTTGAGGTTCCCTGGTTAGTTGCATAAATTGTTATGATTGTTCTTTCTTCTTGAAAGATTACCCCTTTCACTTTTATATAGTGTCCTTCTTTGTCTCATACAATAATTTTGCATTTAAAGTCTATTTTGTTTGATATTAGTGTAGCTACTCCCACCCGTTTTTGGTTATTGTTTGCTTGTTAGATTGTTTTTTCAGTCATTTACATTCAACCTCCTTGAATCCCTGGGCCTAAGGTGGGTTTTTTTGACAGCATATAGATGGGTCATATTTCCTTATCTGTTCTGCCAATCTGTTTTCCTAAAATATAGTGTCCTTCTTTGTCTCTTACAATAGTTTTGTATTTGAAGTCTACTTTGTCCGATATCACTATAGCCCATTTTTGGTTATTGTTTGCTTGTAAAATTGTTTTCCAGCTATTAACTTTCAGCCTCCTTGAATACCTTGGTCTAAGGCAGGTGTCTTGTAGACAACATTTAGACGGGTCATATTTCTTTATCCAGTCTGCCAATCTGTGTCTCTTGACTGGGGAGTTTAATCTATTAACATTCAGTGTTATTACTCTCAGGGAATTTCTTATATCAGCCATATTTTCTTTGGGTTTATGTATGCCATATATTGTTTTATTTCTCTTTTTGTCTTTTTAGCTCTTCTTTCACTCTCCTTCCACTGTCTCCCTCCTGTTTTTCCTTTCAATTTGCAGATCTCCCATTATCATTTCTTGAAGGGCTGATTTCTTATTGGCATACTCTCTTAATTGCTGTTTATCTGGGAATACTTTGAACTCTCCATCATTTTTGAATGCCTGCTCTGATGGATAAAGAATCTTGGCTTGAAGATTTTTTTTTCTTTCAATGCCTTAACTGTGTCATACCACTACCTTCTTGCCTCCATGGTTTCAAATGAGAAATCAACACTTAATGTTATTGAGCTTCCCTTGTATGTGATGGTTCTCTTTTCTCTTGTTGTTTACAGTATTTTCTCTTTTTCTTGAGCATTGGACAGTTTGACAAGTGTATGTCCTGGAGTAGGCCTGTAGGGATTTACACTGTTTGGGGTTTGCTGCACTTCCTGGACATGTACATCCATCTCCCTCAATAGTGTTGGGAAGTTTGCAGCCATTATTTCTTCCAAAAATCCTTCTGTCCCCTTTACCTTCCCTTCTTCTTCTGGGATGCATATAATATGTATGTTTGTGCATTCTGTGTGGTTATTCAAATACCTAAGTCCCTGCTGGATTTTCTTCTATCTTTTTATCTATATTTTCTACTATCTGTTTGGTTTCAGATATACTGTCTTCCACTTCACTAATTCTTTCTTCTGCTTGACCAAATCAGCTGTTATGAGCTTGCAGAGTGTTTTTCTCTTTCTTGGATTGTGCCATTCATCACCATTATATCTGTTATCTTTTGATGTATTTTTACAATTTCTTCAGTATGCTCTCCCACTGTCTTCTTAATATTCTTAATCTTTTCCTTCACTTCATTAAGTTGGTCCATGATATTCGTTTGGACAGCTCTGATTTGTAGTTCAATGTTCTGCATCTCTTCCTGATTTTTAGTTTGTTCATTGGACTGAGCCATGTCCTACTTTTTCTTAATCTGGTTTTTCATTTTTTTCTTGCTGTCTGATCATCTTTTTATCTTGATAGGTTTATTCAGTTGATTAGGTTCTCTCTTTAATCTGGGGTTTTATTTAGTTGCTCTCTTTCTGTAAGTGTTATGTTTTCTCTTTGAAACTTTGTGCTTTCTTTCTATTT
>JAQZBX010021522.1:0-32216 GCA_029593785.1 Cabassous unicinctus
CATAGAATATATTTTTCCAAACTTTCATTTTTCAACCTATTTGTGTCTTTGGGTCTACAGTGAGTCTCTTGCAAACAACATGTATATGGGTCATGCTTTTTTATTCATTATGACACTCTGTGTCTTTTGATTGTGGAGTTTAATCCATTGACATTCATTATTATTATTATACAGATAATAGTTACGTCTGCAATTTTGTCCTTTGATTTTTATAGCTCATATATATATATTTGGCCTCTCTTTTCCTTTATTGTAATCTCTTTTCTGTAATAACTAATCTTTTGCTATGTAACTGACTGATCCCTTCCTAATTTCTGCTTCCGTATTTTTAAAAAATATATTGTTATTAGAGAAGTTGTGAACTGAAAAAAACCAATCATGCATAAAGTACAGAAATGAAATGTATCACCTCTCCACCAATACCTTACATTGTTGTGGAACATTTGTTACAGATTATGAAAAAATATTATCAGACTATTACCACTAACTATGGTCCATAGTGTACATTTAGTATATTTTTCCATACACTACCAATTATTAACACCATCTATTAGTATAGAACTTCTGTTATAATTCATGAGAGAACATTCCCATATTTCTACTGTTAACCACAGTCCATTTTCCACCGCATTGTTAACTGTGTTATACACTCCCATGCCTTGCACAATTCTATCCAAAGTATATACTCAGTGGCTCTCACTTTCATCACAAAGTTGTGAAGACATCACCCCAGTAAACATTTGAATATTTTCCTTAGTCCAAAAGAAAAAATCCCATAACCCCCTATTCTTGACCCTTACCATTGATATAGAACCTTCTTTGACATTGATGCAAGAATTTTACAATATTTCTGTTAACTATAATCCACAAGTTACATTAATTGTATTTTCCCGTGCTCATCTCCATATTCTTACAACCTTTTAAAAGTGATGTACATTTGTTCTAGTTCAGAGAAGAACATTCTTATATTTGTACTATTAACTACAATCCTCATCAACCTCAGGGTTCACTATGTTATTCAGTCCCTAGATTATTCTCTAGCTTTCTTTCAATTGACATTTATGTCCATAGACTACCCTTTTCAGCCACAATCCCATTTATAAATCAGCCATGTTAGTTATACTCACTATAATGTGTCATCATCAACTCTATCCATTTCTACCCTTTTATAGTAAAGCTAATTGAAAATTCTACATACATTAAGTATCAGTACAGCTTCTCAACCCTCATTCTATCTCCTAGTAACCTATACACTAGGTTTTAACTCCATGTGTTTATTCTTCATATTTAGTCAATATTAGTGAGACCATACAATATTTTTCCTTTTATGTCTAGGATATTTCACTCAACATAATGTCCTGAAGGTTAATCCATGTTATCATATGTGTCCCAATTTCATTTCTTTTTACAGCATAGTATTCCATCATATGTATATAGCACATTTTGCTTATCCATTTATTGGCTAATAGACAATTGGGTTGTTTCCATCATTTGGCAATTGTGAATAATGCCACTATGAACATTGGTGTGCAAAGGTCTGTTTGTGTCACTGTTTTCAGTTCTCCTGGATATATTCCTAGCAGAGGGATTGCTGGAACATACAGCAGTTCTTTATTTGGCTTCCTGAGGAACTGCCAAGCTGTCTTCCACAGTGGCTGCACCATTCTATATTCACACAAACAGTGAAGGAGCGTTCCTATTTCTCCACATCCTCTCCAGCACTTGTTGTTTTCCGTCCTTTTAAAAATAATGGCCATTCTATGAGGTGTGAAGTGATGTCTCATTGTAGTTTTGATCTGCATTTCCCTAAAAGCTAGTGATAGCGAACATTTTTTCATGTGCTTTTTCATCATTTGCATTTCCTCTTTAGAGAAATATCTATTTAATACTTTTGCCCAATTTTTAATTGGATCACTTGCTCTTTTATTCTTGAGTTGTACTACCTCTTTATATAACATGTAAATCAAATCCTTATTGGATATGTGGTTTCCAACTATTTCTCCCATTGAGTGGGGATCCTTTTCAACTTCTTGACAAAGTCCTTTGAAGCACAAAAGTGTTTAAGTTTGAGGAGGTCCCATTTATCCATTTTTATTTTGTTGCTTGTGTGTTGAGTGTAAGGTTTAAGAAATCACCACCTACCATCAGGTCTTGAAGATGTTTCCCTACATTTTCTTCTAGGAGTTTTATGGTTCTAATTTTTACATTTAGGTCTTTGATCCATTTTGAGGTAATTTTTGTATACAGAAAAAGGGGTCCTCTTTCTTTCTTTTGGATATGGATATCCAGTTCTCCCAGCACCATTTGCTGAATATACAGTTCTGGCCCAGCTAGATGGGCTTAACAGCCTTGTCAAAAATCACTTGACTATAGACATAAGGGTCTGTTTCTGAACCATCAATTTGGTTCCATTGTTATATATGTCTATCTTTATGCCAGTATCATGATGTTTTTACCAGGGTAGCTAGGTAATATGATTTAACGTCTGGAATTGAGAGTCCTCCAACTATGTTCTTCCTTTTTAAGAAGTTTCTGGCTATTTGAGGCCCCTTACCTTTCCAAATAAATTTGATAATTGGCTTTTCCATGTCTTGAAAAAAAGGCTGTTGGAATTTTTATAGGGTTTGCATTGAATCTGTATATCAATTTGGGTAGAATTGACATCTTAATGATAGGTAGTCTTCCAATCCATGAACACAGAATGTTCTTGTATTTATTTAGATCTTCTTTGACTTTTTTAAGCAATGTATTGCAGTTTTCTGAATACAAGTGCTTTAGTTCCTTGGTTAAGTTTATTCCTAAATATTTGATTCTTTTAGTCACTATTTAAATGGAATTTTTTCCTGACTTCCTCCTCAGATTGCTCATTAATAGTGTCTAGAAACACTACTGATTTTTGCATATTAATTGTGTATCCTGCCACCCTGCTAAACTCATTTAAACTCTAGTAGCTTTGTTGTAGTTTTTCAAGACTTTCTATGTATAGGACAATATCATCTGTGAATAGCCAATGTTTTACTTCTTCCTTTCTAATTTGGACACATTTTATTGCTTTTTTTCTTCCTGATTGCTCTAGCTAGAACCTCTAGCACTATAATGAACAACAGTGGTGACAGTGGGCATCCTTGTCTTCATCCCGATCTCAACCGGAAAGCTTTCAATCTTTTACCATTGAGTACAAAGTTAGTGTGGGTTTTTCAAATGTGTCTTTGTCATGTTGAGAAGGTTTCCTTCATTTCCTAAATTTTGGAGTGTGTTTATCAAGAAAGGATGCTGGATTTTGTCAAATTCCTTTCTGCATCAATGAAGTTGATCATGTGATTTTTCTCCTTTGATTTATTAATGTAGTGTATTATGCTGATTGATTTTCTTGCATTGAACCACCCTTGCATGCCTGAGATAAAAATATTTGATTATGCTGAATAATTTGTTTAATGTGCTGTAGGATTCAATTACCAAGTATTCGTTGAGGATTTTTGTATCCGTATTCATTAAGGAAATGGGTCCATAATTTTGTTTTTTTTTTTTCATAATATCTTTATCTGGCTTTGGTATTAGGATGATATTGGTTTCATAGAATGAGTTTGGTAGCATTCTTTCCTGTTCAATTTTTTTTTTTTTGGAAGAGTTTGAGTAAGAAGCTTTAGGTTATAGAAAAGTCACATAGAAAATATAGGGGATTCCCCTATACCCAACCGCGCCCCCCAATCTCCCCTAGTAATAACATTTTACATGCGTATGATACATTTGTTACAATTGATGTACAAATATTGAAGGATTGCTACTAAGCATGGTGTAGCAGATTGGCAGTTTGACATAGTTATGAATTCCAAAAATAGATGTTGGATTATGCTTGTAAACTGGTCTGTTAATCTGGGATGATTAAGTTATGACTAGGGCATTGACTGGGCCACATCAATAGGGTGTTGAGCCCCACCCCTTGGTGGGTGGGGTCTTGAAGATAAAAGACATGGCAAAGGACAGTGTTGGAACAGTTTTGAGTTGGAGTTGTGATGCGGAGTCTTGAGCTGGAGCCCTGGGAAGTAGCATACAGAGGAACTTGTTCGTGAGGGAAGAGAGAAGGCCCTGGGAAGAGAAGCAAGCCATTTGCCTGATAGTCTGCAGCTGGCCTTGTGGCACAAAGCAAGCCTGAGCCCGGAGAGAAATGGAGCCCCAGGAAGAGAGGAACCCAAGAAGCCTGAACCCTGGCAAATATCGGCAGCTGCCTTGCTCCAACACATAGCAACAGACTTTGGTAAGAGAAGAAACTTATGCTTTATGGCCCAGTAACTGTAAGCTTCTACCCCAAATAAATACCCATTATAAAAACCAACCAATTTCTGGTATTTTGCATCAGCACCCCTTTGGCTCACTAATCCACATGGTCAATGGTTTACATTATAGTTTACATTTTGCACTATACACTTTTATAAGTTTTGACAAAATTTAAAGTGGCCTGTATCTGTCAGTGCAAGATCATGCAGAACAATTCCAATGCCTTAAAAATGCTCTATGTTCCATCTATTCTATTCTTCCCCCACTCCCCTTAGAACCTATGGTAACCACTAAGTTTCAATTTTTGAAGAATTATGTTTATAGTTACATGCAATGATATTGAGGGCTTGACATATTGGTCAGTTTTCTTTTATTAGGCACTGCCTATGTTCTCAAGAGATTATTGTCCCTCTAATTGAGAACACAGCAGGATTCCCCAGGATGGGAGTTTAATACTTTCTTGTTTATTGTGTGGGTCTCCATCCACACAGATAACACACTATGACAAGGTGAACACTTTCATATTCCATAGAAGCATGCCCCGGGTGCACTCTATCCCATATATCCCTCCACTCTGACCCCCTGCACCGGTAACCCTCCATTGCCATATTTGCCAAAAGAACATTCCCACCATTATAGTTTTAAACACAAACCTACAAATCCAGAGTTCACCTCTTCCTCAAGTTTAGCTAATCTGAGTTTTTCAGCTCTTTTTTTACCTGATCCTTGCCCTTTCCTCCTTGTTGGTTGTGGAGTAGAGGCCAAGGATGTGGTTGATACTCTAAGCTGTGGAGGCTGAAGTTGTCCGCATTGCCCCAGGAACCTAAGAAGCTTCTCCTGCCTTTTTCCCCACCAGGGGTAGGATGAAGCCTCAGTCATGTGCAATAATCCAAGCTGTGCAGGTCAAGACTGTGTGTATTTGCCCGGAGAGACTGATGAAGCCCCACGGCCCTTCCTCCCCTGCCTGGGCAGGAATGGAGTGGCAAGTGTGGGGATCAAACTAAGCCATGTGAGTCAAAACTGACCACAGTTGCCCAGGTAGAGTACCAGGGGTGGGATGGACACTCTGCTATGCCCAACAATCTTGTCTGTGTAGGCTGAAAGCAACTGTAGTTGCCCAGAGAGTGAGAGGGAGCATTGTTCCTCCTCCTGCCCTTGTCAGGGACAGGGATGGAGCCCAAGATGTGTTTAACAGCCTAGTCCATATGGGCCAAAAGTGGCTGCAGTTGATCAGAGAGGCTAGGAAATCATGACCCCCATGTATTCTATCAGGGATGGAGCCACAGGTACCCAACAATCTAGTCCGTACAAGTTGAAATCAACTACAGTTGCCTGGAGAGGCTAGTGCAGGTCCGCCAGCTTCATCCTGCTAGAGGTGGGGCTGAAGCCTAGGCTAGGGCTGCAGTCCAACCTGGGTGGAAATAAGCTGGTCCCTAACTTCACTGTAATTTTCAATCAGCCCGGCTTCCCTTCATGCCAGGGGAGGAGTTAAAATGGAGGCTACCAGACTCTTTCTGACTTGAACAGGTTCAAACTTTAGCTCTTCTTAGGACTGGACTTTAGCCAGACTAATTTACTAAGCAGTAGCTGAAGTCGGTGCTTGACTGTCTTCCTCCTCCATTTTTGGGAAATGGAGCTTCCAACTCCAGCAAGGGAATATCTCCCAAGGCGTCTTGCGCCACCAGTGGGGGATAGGCAACAGCCTCTGCAGCGTGGAGTGCTCTACTCATGAATCTTTGCTGCAAATAGGCAGTCTCCTCCTTCCATTCTTCCAAGGATGTTGCAGGGTGGTCTTCTGGTCTCCTTGGCCCCTCAACAGGTGATTTAGATAGCTCTGGCTGATTACTCACTGCCCTATAGGACAAACTAACTCTTGGAGCTCCTTAATATGCCACCATCTTGACCCTCACCATGTTTCTGTATATTTTTAAAGTCCTTTCTTTGTGGTTACCTTAGGGTTTGTGTTACAGAACCTACATCTATAACCTACTAATTTGAAAAGATACCAACTTAGCTTCAATAGCATACATGTCCTCTGCTCCCATATACCTCTGTTTCCCCTTTTTATGTTATTTTGTCCCACTTTACCACTTTGTATTTTGCATGTCCATTATCAGGAAATATGCCTTTTTCTAGTCAAATTGTATTCTGACTCTTATAGGAATTAAAGAGTAGGGTAACATATTGAGGATACAGTATTTTGGGTTTTGCTTTCCTTTTAGTTACTGTGATGGTTAGGCTAATGTGTCGATGCTGCCAGGTAATTGTGCCCAGTGGTTTGGTCAAGCAAGCACTGGGCTAATTATAATACAAGGACATTTATTGACTTTAATCATCAGTGAGTTGATTGCCTAGATGGCTGATTACATCTACAATCAACCAAGGAGACAGCCTTCAACAATGAGGGATGGTTTATCCAATCAGTTGAATACCTTAAAAGGGGAAGTGATTTCAGCATTCAGAGAGAATTTTCCAGCTCAACTTTGGACAGCCAATGTTTCCTGGGAATTCATCAAGGACCTTCATCAGAGCCCCTGGTTTGCAGCCTGCCTGCAGAATTTGGATGTGTGCATCCCCACAGTCCATGGGGGAATTTTATAAAATACCATACTATTTACAGATATCTCCTGTCTATTCTGTTTCCCTAGAGAACCCTGACTAATACAGTTACCCTTACTGATAATCTTCATTTCTTCACACTACTACAAGGCACTTTCTCCTGTCCTCTTTCAATCTGCAGAGCTTCCTTTAGTAATTCTTGTAGAGTGGGTCTCTTGTTAATACTCTCAGTTTCCATTTATCTCTGAATATTTTAAACTCTCCCTTATTATTATTTTTTTTTCTTTTTGGTTTTTCTTTTTGTTTTTTTAGGAGGTACTGGGGATTGAACCCAGTTCTTCATACATGGGAAGCTGGTATTCAACCACTGAGCTACACCCACTCCAATCTTCCTTATTTTTGAGGGACAGTTTTTCTGGATAAAAATTTTACCTGGCATATTTGCTCTTTCAGTACCTTAAAAATACCATACCACTTCCTGCTCACTTCCATGATTTCTGATGATATATCGGCACTTAGTCTTATTAAGGATCCCTTAAATGTGATGAATTGCTTTTCTTTTCCTGCTTTCAAAATTCTCTCTTTATCTTTGGCATTTGACATTCTGATTAGAATGTGTCTCAGAGTAGGTCTATTAGGATTTATTCTGTTGGGAGCCTGGTGGGGTCAAAAAGGTGGATTACTCGAGAAATGTTCATTTTGAATTTAAGTGGTCCAGTCAACAGAAACTGGATTGAATGGGAACAGTACTTTCCAGCTTTTTCTTCCCAGGAGCCCTTTTGTATGCAGACCTCCTCAGTGCCTTGTGTTCCACCCTAGGCCTCTGTGGACTTAAGCCCCTGTGCCTGGATACATGTGGGGTTCTAATTTGCTGCTGTGAGCACTATAGTCTGTGTCTGTGGTGCTAGGTGGGAGGGATCTGGGTCACTGTCTCTGAGCACCTTCCAAGCTTTACGGGACCAAGTGAGGGAGAGGGAGTAGATCAGTGGGTCCAGGATGGAAGTTTCCTATCTGATAGTTTTCTCTTTTTTTGATTCAGCATTTGTGGAGCCCTTCTCCAGGCTCTACCATCCTCCAGAGTTCTAAGCAAATGGGATTTTTCTTTTATTCAATAAATCTCTAGAGAGGTTTTGTCAGGGCATGTCTTACATCACTATGGTGATGACATCACTCCTTTCTACTGATGGTTTGGGTTTTCAGTTTCTGCTTTTGTTTTTTTGCCTTTCTCTGCTTCTTCACATTTCTAGTGATTTTTAATCAAATGCTGGATATTAGGTGATACATTGCAGGGAGTATGAATTATATATATTGTCTTCCTTAAAAAGTGTGGAGTTCTGTTCTGGAAAGCAATTATATTACTTAGAGATCTTCTTGATCCTTTCATTGTTAGAGCTGATCCATTTTCAATTTTTCACTTAGTCCTAAAACATGGCCTTATTGTACAGGGTGTATGCATGTATGTGTACATGTGTTTGCTCTAAGGCTAAATATATGCATTCTTAACTTACCCTCACTCCTTAGGCTGAATTTCTAGGGTCTCAAGTGAATACCCAGGTGCTTAGTGAAGTCTGTCCTCTCAAGCTGGGTCAGAACTCCAATATATTCCAGCTCTGGACTACTACTGGCATCTTTGTTTGGCTCTTGGCTTCACAGTCACCACTCTCTGCTAGCTTCATGGAGTCTTGCCCTGCTTTTGCAGTCCATCCATCAGCCACTGACCTGCAAGGAACCTCCATGCAGACTTCTATGTGCTCTCTCCCCACATATCTCTCTTTTCTTCAGTACCCTTCTATGTTCATTCTAGCCACCTCAGCAAGCTTCAACTCCAATCTTTCCCCTTAGTTCAGTGAAACAACCATGTTCTGCTTGGCTCTACCTCCTTTCTCTCTGGTCCAGTGAATGACTCTGAGGAAGAAAGTCAAGGTGAATGCAAAGTTTGCCTCAGATGTTTACCTTCTCTCAAAGATCAAAGTCCTGCATTGCCTTTTAGCCAATTCTTGAAAATACTTGTCTTGTACTTTTATCTAATTTTGTAGTTGTTCATGAAAGGGAAAGATTGGTACCAGCTACTTCATTGTGGTTGCTAGCAGAAGTCTTTAATTCTCTAAAAGTACTGGCCTTAATGCTTTTGTATCTTTCTCCACTTAACATCACCAACATCTGAATTTTACAGATGCTCTTATTTCTCTTATTAACCACTACCATGTAGAGCACATGAATGATTGGTAACATTTGTCAAATGAATTGCCCAGGCTTCCAGCTCCTCCTCCTCTCCATGTTCTCCGATATTTGACTGATAGTTAATGCCTTTGCCCTATTAACAGAGGAGGCCAGTTGAAGAGTTCAAGACATTCCATTTTTTTCTCTTTTCAAAAGCTATGAAGATAATTTTGGTAGGAGAGAGTTTTACAATGACAATTGGAGATTATGTGAAGATTTCAAGTGGTCTGACTCAACAGCTGCTAACAATATTATCACAACCTACCTTTCCCTGGAGGTAATTACACAATAGTTGTACTTTATACCTTAACAGTAGTTTGCACTTATTTACAATAAACCACTTCTGCCTCTGTGATAGAAACTCACCATAGGTCATCAAAGAGCTTAGCAAGACCAGCAGCATTTAGTAATGACACTGGCTTCCAAATGTATCTGATATGGAATAAACTTTCTTTGTCTATTTTTAGCTTCTCCATGCTTGAATAAAGGTGAACCTAAAGCTAATTGAACTCTCAAAAAGCAGTTTCAGATAAGTAAAGATTAAACTGTGTTCTGTTCTTAGGAGTGGGGTAGGATATATTAGGGGATGTGCAAGGTTCAGTGTGTTTCTTTCTCAACTTTTTATTCATTAATTTATTAATAAATTAATTCATTCATTCATTAATTCTATCTTAAGGGCAAAATATCTGACTAGAGGCTTTAAATACAGATCAACAATCTAAAGAGACTGCAGCTTAAGTACATCATTATTCAAAGATCAGTGCAGAAAAGAGAAGACTCCCAACTAGTCACAAATTAAGTACATTTAAGAGAAACAAAAGTGAATAGTAGTTAAAAATGGGGAGCAGGGAGAGGGAAACTTGAAATAGATGAGCCCTTTCAGTTTTGCTGAGATGTTTCCAAATGCTTCATGTATCTGTATGACCAAACTGGTACAATTTGTTTACTTAGCTTTATCAATTCCATTGTACATTATTGAAGTGTACAAATTAATTTTGACAATATTTTTGTTTAACAATCCCTCTGTAGGATGAACTTAAATGATCACTTTCCAAAGCAAGGAAAAAAAGGAAACAAACTTCTAATATACAAAGCAGCAACCTGAAGAGAAGGAAGGATGGATAAGACAAACACTAAATTCTTTCTTTAGTTTATTTGTTCAACATGTTTTTTGTTAAGTGCTACTGGGCCAGGATACAGAAGTGAACAAGTTAGAAGAAGTAGCTGTCATTATGGAGCTTACAGTCTACCAGGGGTGAAAATGGAGGATTCAAAATAGGCAAAAATGAATGAGAACTTAACCAAAATGAGTTACCAAAAACTTAACACAACTGCTATCTGCAGTTACATACAGGCAGGAAAAATGAGAAAAGGGCTACAACTCCTCCTAGACATGCTATGGAGCCCAAAAAGGTTTAAATCATGTCCAATCCTTGAACATACACATCTATACCTTCCAAATGCAAGGAGGAACAAGGAGATGTCACCATCACAAATCTCCAGAGAACCCATTAATGCCATCTAAACAGCTGAAACTCTTTTATGTTTCCCACCGCCCCCCCTCCCCACCTTGGGTTCTTTTAAAACACAATTCTGTTTTCACCCAGCAACTGCATGTAATCATAGATGCCAATCTATTGGGCAAATAAATAAGGGGGGGGGGGAAATTCATTGCAGAATCACAAGATATATTACATAATATACCATCATTAAGTGAAATGCAAAATTAGCAAGTTATCAGCCCTGCTACTTGATTTGTCATGTACCTGACAGATTTTCCAGGGGAGAGTTCTCCAAAATGTCATCAAAATCTGGAGTTTAACAATTTCCAGGCCCTTAGCCTGGCCTTCCTGCTGCAAGATGTAATCAATTATCCAAGAGTAAGGCTCGGTGGCGGGGGTGGCAAATAGATTATAATCCTAAATTTCAAAATACAAAGCTCTGAGCTTCAAGGATTCCTCTTTTGCAAGTATCCCTGATTCTTCCCCAAGAATGACGACAGCCTGTGGATGATGGTTGTCTGTAACTAGGACAGACAGCCCTTTCTTTTAAGAATAGTAGTAACCATTTGTTTTTCCTCCTCTTCCCCCAAGCTCTTGCTGTCTCAGAGAAATCAATAACACAATAAATTTATCATCCTGTTTTCCATCTTTAGGACTTTCATACTTTTAGCCAACAGGGAAGCCTACTTTTGGTCCTAAAAAGAAGTAATTGCAAACTTTCACCTATAACATAGCAACACAGCAGTAATAATGCCAGTGATCATAGTTACTTGAGCCAGGAATGGTGCTAGGCCCTTTTCATTCATTACCTCATTTAAACCTCACCATTCCCCTGTGACTTACATTATTTCCAACAGCTCCTTTAAACACATTCATACAGAAATCCACTCTTCTATTTCACGCTTAGGCAGACTTGACAATACAGGAAAAGGCAAAGGGGCGATCGTGTCCAGCTGGGTAAAACAACATCAATCCTCATTAAGACTTGCCTAATTGAAAAAGAGGCCAATGAAGCTGATTATTTATGATTATGGAAGTGATATCTGCTCGCTGTACCCAGTTTGAGAATTACAGAAAAGCATTTTTAAAAATCACATATTATTCTATCACTCAGAGATAAACATTGAAAATGTTTTGATATTTCCCATCTTATTTATGTGTGCTTTTGATTTTTTTTTTGCTTGTTGATTTTTTAAACCAAATTTAGACCATATAGCAATGCAACTTTCTATCCTTTATATCACTGAAAATTATACTGTATTTTCCCATGTTAGTAAATATGATTTTTGAAAGATTTTTCAAATGCTACTTTACATACCACGATTTATTTAACAATTCCCCAATCCACTGACATAAATTATTTACAGCATTTAATTATGAACACTAAAATACAAAAACTATAATAATTAATTTTTGTCTGCATCTTTGTCTCCTTAGGAAAGATTCCAAGAAATATGATTACTGGATCAAATATATGGAAGTTTCCTTTTTCTAGGAAGTTATCCCCATATACAATTTCACCAACAATGGGGACAAATTTGTGATCTCCAGGTCTAAGCAGTTTTACCATTATATTTAATACTTGCCAACTAGTTGAAAATGATATTATTTTGCATATTTAGTTCTTTTATATCCGTGAAGGATCCAAAAGGATGTTTATTGACAAATAAAAATGGAAGACTTTTTAATCATAAAAATTAAATTTTTATAAAACAGTATCATATTACATTCTTCTGCAACTCATTTTTTAAATTTTTACCAAAAATAGTGTTTTTGAGATTGAGTCCTTTTCATGTTTATTCTTCTCATCAATTCTTTTGTTGCTTTTCAATAATCATCTGTTGTATGAAAATTTAATATTTATTCATTAGCCATTGGTGGGTATATATGTTTTCTTAAATTAAAAAAAAAAATTTGGTTATAGAAAATATACATTTTCAACTTTCCTGGAATTTGCTACATTGTACTCCACAGAATCACAAGGTGTGTTACATAATACAACATCATTAAGTGAAATGCGAAATTAGCAAGTATCAGCCCTGCTACTTGATTTGTCACAGTGCCTTGTGAAATGAGAATCCCCTTTGCTCTACAATCTTGCCAACACTTTGTATTGTTAGATTTTTTTTTTTTTATTTTGCCAATCTGATAGATGTAAAAATATGTTATTGTGATATTAATTTGCATTTCTTGATTATTTTTGAATAATCAAATATGCATTAACTTGTCATTTCTATTACTTCTCTAATTTACACTTGTTTATAACCCCAGGCATTTTCTATTGATTTCTGTTTTTGATTATTTATTTATATTATCTCTTTGTATATTATTTGTTACTTCTCAGGGATTAAATATTCTGCAAAAGTAGGCACAGCCTACAGAATGTCACCCTGATCAACATTTTTCTAGTAAATGCCTCTTGGTTTTTCAATTCCAAATTTCATAATGTACTTTTTGAACAGTGTTCATTTAGCTAAAAAGTATACTTATGACACCAAAACTCAACATAAACATTTTAACAAATGGAACAGAAAAATCCTTAAGTTACATTTCAAATACATTTGGTAGAATGTCAGAATCATGTGTCGATACTTGGAAAAGTATGCTGAGTGTTAACACAGGGATATGCATCTCAGACATTGCTAGTGCTAAAAGGCCATCACAGCAGTAGTGTGAGCCACAGTCTGCCACTGGGTGTTTTAAGGGAACACAATTCCACAGTGTCTTTCACACTTGGCTCTTCATTTTGCTTCCTATTGGAATCCCCAAAGAGTTGAGAAAGTTTGGAAGACAATTGTGGAGAAGGAAGCAAAGCAAGTGAGAAAAGTTACTGCAAAAAAAGCAAGTACTTTTTAACAACATTAATTGTTGGGTGATTAGGATTCAATTCTTTAAAGGCATTTTAAATGCTAACATGAGAGTGTATTGTTAACTAAGTTTATTGCATTTTCCTAATGCTAAATTTAATGCATTTTACTGTGTTTTGCTGCTATTTCAGGAAATTGGATTGATATGTAACACATTATAACTTTTCCCATTTAAAATAAAGGGAAATTGTTTCCTGGAAATCATTTTTTTTTTTTTTTTTGGTACAACACATCTAATTATCAGGAATGTATTACTAATATCAAGCAAGGGCTATCTATCTATTTTTGTTGTTTGCTTCTTTTTTTTTATTCATCTTCTCATTTAATCCTGGCAACATTTCAAGATAGATAATATGATCTTTATTTCACAGATGAGGGCACTGAGATTCTGGGAGGTCTGTAGCTAGCTCAAGGTCGTGCAGCAGGACACAACGTATGTAAGTTTAGGCAGAGGACTTGTGAATTCCAGAATTGTTCCTCCTCCTCCTCTTCCTCCTCCTTTTTTTTTGTTTACAAATATACAATATACTCTATTGAACGTTAAAAGTCACATGGACTATTGGTCAAATTATGTGCCCTATTTTCTAGTAGGGGAGCTCACACTCTTTGTTTGTATTGGTATAAATGATATGTTTGGCTGTACATCTATGATCTTATTTTGTCTTTTATGTGGTTCATGCTTCACTTTTGTTGTCTTTCCTCCGATGCATGGCGATTTAGACCCAGTTGAGCATTCTTTTCTCTCTCCACTGATTTGGAAGGCATACATCCTACTTTTATTACTAATAGTGGTGCCTGGTATGCCAAAAAAAATTAGTATTTGTTGAATGAATGAATAAACTTTAAAATTTTTGAGGACTTGGAATCTTTTGAATCACCCTGAGAAAAATGAGGATTTATACACATTTACTTTTGGGCTCTGTAAAGATGATCTTGAATTTTATTACTTAGCATTAAACTTATTAAAGCATTATGTTATATTGTATTTTTTCTCTTTCAAAAGTATATTTTACATTCTCATTCAGTATTACTACAGTTGCAATAGTTTAAGTCTCACTTTTTGTTTAATTGGTTTCATTATTAATTGTCAGTCTCTTAATACCACTTACTTCCTCATTACTGAATTCTTAACTTTGATTTCTCTGTTATGTGGATCAGGGTTTCCTAAATGAATCTCCTAGAGAGCTTATCGCACAGACTCCTGTACTCCATCCACCCAGATTTTAATTCAGTAGTTCTGGGGTGGACCTGAAAATCTACATGGCCAACAAGCTGGCAAATAATGCTGAGGTGGCTAGACCCTGACCCCCACTTTGAAGAGCAACAACTTACACTACACCCACAGGCCATTTTCCTTACTAAAGAGGTGTTTGTCTTTTATTTTCTCTTGCATATTTGAGAATCTCTTTCTGTTACCTTCACAAGTGAAAGACAACTTGACTGTATTTAAATTTCTTGGACACATTTTCAAACTTTTCCAACCAAATTTGATAGATTTTATAGCAATATCTTATATCATATAGTATAGCAAAGAAATAAAAATGAAGGCCGACCTGATTTTTGCTACTTTGTAGGTAAATTGTTTTCTTTGCCTGGATGCTTGAAGGATTTTTTTACTCTTTTAATTAAATATTTTTTTTAAAAATTGCAAAGTTGTAATGGTATGGAACCTTTTTCATTAATGTTGTCTGGACTATGGAAAGTCTTCAATTTGCATACTGAGATTTTTTTTGTATTTTTTTATTAGCTAAGAAGAGCTTTTCTTAATATTTGATTACCATTTGTGTTCTAAATGTTGTTTCTGCCTCAAAAACATCTATAATTCTTAGATTGGTTCTAGGATTTTACGTCTATGATCTCTGTCTTCTCTATATTTAATCTCCTCTATTTCATTATTTTAAATTGTCTGTCCTTTTCTTCTTCATTTTGACAGAACTTAATTTTTTCCCCTCCACGTTAGTGATTTGTTTAATGCCACTTTATTTTCAGCTTTTAATGTGTACTTTAATTCCGTTATGGCATTCTGGTTTGTTTACAATGTTTTCTTGACTAACGCATCTCCTTTTCCAAATCATCCTACTATTATTTAATCTAAGCTCAATCTCTCATTTCTCTTTCTGTTTTCTGAGGCTATTCAGGTTGCCAATTCTTGTGGCAAATCTTCTTTATAGGTCAACTTTTACCCTAAGTCTCTGGGATACTACTCCTTTTCCTTTGTTCATCATGATTTTTTTTTTTTTCAGTTAATCATTAAAGAGACAGTGTTTGCCAAGAAATGAAGATTATGGTATTTTGCATGTCAGGTGAATCCCTACAGCTGGATAACTTGGTTTGAAAAGCATAGAGCCCAATTCCCAGCCTCTAGCAGGTTTCTATCTAGTGGAGCTCCTTGGATTGCCTTGAAATCTTCTCATAGGACCACTGCCTGGATCTGTCCAACCTGATTATGAAAAATAACAATCTCCAGGATTCCCTTTACCTTGCTGAAGTGCTTTAATTATGCTAGATATTAACAGATTTACTGCCAGAGATATAAGTGCTCCAGAATAATGATACCCCAATTATGCCTACATCCTAATTCCTCGAACCTGAGAATATTTTAGTTTACATGGCAAAGGAGAATTAAGGCAGGAAATGGAATTAAGGCTGCTAATCAGCTGTACTTAAAATAGGGAGATTATCCAGGATTACCTAGGGTGGGTTCAACATAATCACAAGAGTCCTTAAATGTGGAATAGGAAGGCAGAAAATTCAGTCTCAGAATGATGAGCTTTGAGAAGGACTTTACCTGCCATTTGAAGATGGGAATGGCCATAATTCAAGGAATGCAGGAAGCCTCTAGAAGCTGGAAAAGGCACAGAAACGGATTATCCCCTGGAGCCTTGCAAAAGGAGCACAGTCCAGCTGACACCTTAATTTTATTGCAGCAAGGCCCATTTCAGACTTCTGACCTCCAGAACTCGAAGCTAGTAAGTTTGTGTTATGTTAAACTACTAAATTTTTGGTAATTTATTACAGTAGTCAAGACTAAGACATGACCATCACACTCGCCAACAATTCTCTACTTATTTTTTTAAAAATTTGTATTCTCTACATGGATGTAAGTCTTCATTAATAGTGGTGTATAATAATCCAGTGCTTTAAAAAAACAGTACCTACAATGTATAAAAATTCTTGCCTCCTTTTCTAATTTTCCTTGGTGTGTTTCTGAACCAGAGAAAAGATAGCAGCCAAAGGACTGAAGGTCTTCCCTTCTTTCAGCCGTAGTACAAGGGAACCATCAGTTGAAATACTTCATTTTAGTTCCACCAGACTTCAAGTTGGAGAATTCTCTACAAGAATCTAGAATTGATTGATTAGGAGAACTAATTTTGGGTGGTACTGACTTTTTCGATACATGTATCTTCTTGAGTGTTTTATAGGAAGTTGGGAGCAGTTATATCAGAGGCTACTATCCAACATCTATATAATTTGATGCATTCTTCAGTCCTTTTCTGGATAAGGCCCTTATCTTTCCTGTTCACGCCCTTAGGAGTGAATGCCAACTCAAGAAGTTACCACTTACTTTTTAAAGTGGGCATATTTTTCTGTCATATTTTCCTGCTTTAAATAGAGCTGTGGCCTATTTAATTTTGTGTATCTCTTATTTTTCTCAGGGAAAGAGTAGATCATATTTTTTATTGTTTTTCTCTATCTGGATAGGAGGCTTCTAGGAGAAGGATTTCCATATGTTCCGATTTGCCCACGTAGGTATTTCTTTACTGACTGGTCTCTGAAATCACTGTGTTTACCCAAGATTTAACTCAAAAGGCTAAAGCCATGGATAAATATTAAGAGTGAATTGAAAAAGGCATATTAAGTCTAAGGAATAGACTATACTTTCCTAAAAGAAACACATTAATACAGAGATAGCATAGCAGGGATGTCTGCCTCAGTGTTGAAGGCCTCATGACAGCCAATGCTCTTTTCACTCGACCTTGTCCTGGCAAAATTCTTCTACACAACAGCTAAAGGGTCAAGCACAGTAAGGCTTAATGAATAGTATAAACTAATTAAAAGTACCAGATCTTAGGTTTTCAAGCTTCTCACTGCCCTATTATAATAACCATCTTATACTTGCACGCTGGACACAACTGTTGTTGTTTTTTAGTATTTTTTTTTCTTTTTTAAAAGATACTTAGATTACATAAATGTTACATAAAAAGTATAGGGCTTCCCATATGCCCCACTCCCCACACCTCCCACACCCTCCCACATAAACAACATCCTTCATTACTGTGGCACATTCATTGCAATTGATAAACGCATCCTGGGGCATTTCCACTGAGCATGGACCATACTTGACATTGTAGTTTACACTCTCTCCCACACAATTCTGCAGGTTATGGGATGTATTAGTCAGCCGATTAGGGTGCTGATGCAAATTATCAGAAATATAAAAGGGTATTTATTTGGGGTAGAAGCTTAACAGTTACTAGGCCATAAAGCATAAGTTACTTCCCTCACCAAAGTTTGTTGTCATGTGATGGAACAAGATGGCTGCCGAAATCTGCCAAGAGTTCAGGCTTCCTGGGTACCTCTCTTCCTGAAGCTTGTTTCTCCCTGGGCTCAGGCTTGTGTCCCTCCATAAGGCCAGCTGTAGACTATCAGCTGAACAGCCCGTCTCTTTTCCCGGGGCCGGCCTTCTCTCCTTCCTCACTACCAAGCTCCTCTGTGTGCTTACTTCCGCAGGCTCCAGCATTAAAACTACAGCATCAAAACTCCAACTCTGTCCTTTGCCATGTCTTTTATCTGTGAGTGCCCACCCACCAAGGGGCAGGGACTCAACACCCTACTGACATGGTCCAAAGTCCTAATCATAATTTAATCAGGTAAAAGTAACATATCTGGATCCAATACACTCTAATATGCCCAGAGGAGAAGACCAGTTTACAAACATAATCCAATATTTCTTTTTGGAATTCATCATTAATATCAAACTGCTACATGGGAAGATATAAAATGGCCTATAACTGTCATTGCCATGTCATTCAGGACGATTCCTAAGTCCTGAAAAAGCCCCCATATTACACCTGCTTTTCCCTCTCCTTGCCACCAGGGCCTCCAGTGGCCACTGCCTCCGTATCAATGTTTAATTTCTTCCATTGCTAGAACTGCAATAAGTCTATAGTAGAATACCAGTAAGTCCACTCTTATCCATAGTCCATTCCCCAATCCTGAGGATTCTGGGACAGTGATATCCACTCCACCTCTAATTGAGAGGGGGCTTCGATCCCATACAGCCAATGGATGGGATTCTCTTGCTCACAGTTGTAGGCTCTCTCATTTCCTTCTATGGCAGTTGTCAATCCTCACCTCCTTGTTAGTTGTCCTGGGTGAGTGCAATGAACTGGAGAGTAGGTATTACAACTCCGCTGAGGCTCAGGGCCCAGCTGGCACATGGACAGCCCAAAGATTCAAGTCTCTTGGATGTACACCCACAATTTCCAGCACCAAGTATAGGTTTAAATAGAAGGGACAGATGAGTCATGTGTAGAGAAGCCATAACTGAGTCCAACTCTGTCACTCTCAGGAGCACAAACTCCAAAGTAGGGCCCACTGGCAAGGTACCAAATTCTGGAGCTATCTGACCTAACCATAGGACCTGGGTGTCTCCGGAGCCCTCAGGAGCCCCACTATTTGGGGTAGTAGCTACTTTGGCATTCTATGAGCTCCTGCTGAGATGTGCATAAGCGTTACCTCTGGGATGACTTCCCGACTCACTTTGAAGTCTCTTAGCCATACAAATTCATTTGTCTTTACCTTTTCCCCCTTTTATTTGAGGTCTTTTTCTAGTTGCATTGCTAGTTGGTGCTTGGTAGTAATCCTCCAGTGCCAGGGAGGCTCATCTCCGGGAGTCATGTCCCATGCTGGGGGGAAGGTAATGCATTTATATGCTGAGTTTGGCTTAGAGGGAGACCACATTTTAGCAACAAGGAGGCTCTCAGGAGGCAACGCTTAATCACCCCACAACAATAGGCTAAGTTTTAATTTCAAGAGCAAAGGCTTACAAGCATAGTCGTCAATATCAAGGGCCCATCAATGGACCATCCTCCCTCACTAGTCATTGCCCCTGCACTTGGGGGACTGTTGCTGCTATATTAGAGGACATGGCAGAGCTCTCCAGGATGGGAATTCAATATTCTCTCATGACAATATTCAATATTCAATATTCTCTTTGTGACAACGCCCTGTGAACACTTAAACACATTTATATACCTTATATGTATGCCCAGGTGAACTGTCTCCCATGTATCCCCCATCACTGATACCCCACACCAATGATCCTCCCCTGCCCCAGTTGTAACCCTTCTGAGATCCAAAGTTTCTTCAAAAACGAAGCCAATAAAAGAGCCAAATACAATTAATAGGAAAATGAAATAATAATGATAGGTTTAAATATAAGAAATAAAATACATAAAGTCTTTTAATAACTAAAATAAAATTAAAAGATTGGATATTAAAAATTATGAAAAATATTTAAAAATTTTTTTTTGACATTTTGCCTTTCATCACTGTAATATCTGTTGTCATATATGTAGAGTGACATTTTCTTCCATTTATTCCCCAGGGTCTTACTTTTTTTCATTTTGTTTTCAAAGGAATTTTAGGTCACAGTAAAGTCACATACAGAATACCGGGGACTCCCGTATACACAACATCCTTCTCCTTTTCCCCCTTCCTGTATTGAAACTTTTTAATATGTGGATGGTACCTTTGTTACAACTGATATACAAATAGTGAAACATAGCTACTAACCATGGTCAATGGTTTACATTATGGTTTACATTTTACACCATACTCTTATAAATTTTGATGATATTTAACATGGCCTGTGTCTATCATTGCAAGGTCATGTAGAATACTTCCATTGCCCACTAAATACCCCCTGTTCCATCTGTTCTATTCCTCCCTCCCCCTCTCCTCGAGGCCCACGGCGACCCCCTACTTCACTCCTTGGATGACAAGATTCATAGTTTCTTGCAATAACACTGAGGTCTTGACACAATGGTTTGTCCTCCCCTATTAGGAACTGCCCATGCTCTCAAGAGACTCCCACCCCTTTGTCTGTGAACATATCAGTCCTCCCCAGGATGGGAGCCCAACTCCTTCTTGCTCATTATGTGGGTCTCCACCCACTGATACAACACATTATGACAAAATGATCACTTGCACACTCCCTAGAAGCCTGCTCCAGGTGTGCCCTGTCCCGAATGCCCCCCATCCAACACCCTAAACCAGTAACCCTTCCTTGTCATATTGCCATAAAAGCATTCCCAACTTTGTACTTTAAACCACATACCCGCCAATCCCCAGTGTTCACCTGGTCTCTCCCCCGCCCCTCCCCCTAGTTCCATGGACCTTCCAAACCACCCTCCCCAATCTACCCACCTGAAAAACTTGCACCGCACACCCCAATAGTATCACTACTCTCCTGTCATATCCCTTCAATGCCCAACTACACACTTTCACCTTATCATAGGTTACTGGACACAACTGTTTTTGAAGCATAGTTCTTTAGCTGGACCAGAACTGAATGGGGAGAAGGGTCATCTGTTCTTCATCTACAATAGGGTAAAACATTCCTACCATTACAGTCATCAACCTGGGTAAAAACTTTGTGTCTCCAGAAGGATTAAGCCAAAATGTAGATTGACGTAGGAGAATCATTAGTCCCTTGTCAAATAAGTATGATTACTTTATAACATTGGTTAATAGAGCTGCAAAGAATATTGAGGGAATTAAGCAGGCTGATTTGGGAAGGACCAGAAGGAAAACCTGAGAACAAAAAGGACGTGGATAAGGAACACAAAGAAGTTGAACCTTACAATTTACTTTGGGTATGACCTGCCCTGATTTAGCTTAAGGCACCTTAAAATACAGATGTTCTTTTGGTAGTATTAGCCAATGTTAATCCAAAATGAAATGCAATTAAAACTATCATATCTTTCTAGAAACAAACAAGTGCTTTCATTTTTATGGAAACTTGTGAAATAAGTGATTAAGAGCATGGGCTCTGAAGTCAAAGAGCAAGTGTTCAAATCTTGGTCTTGCTCCTCATAGGAAAGTTAAGTAACTTTGTTAGGCCTCATTTCCTATATCTGTAATCTAGAGATAATACTGTTACTTCATTGGCTGTTTTGGGAGCATCAACTATGCCAGTACATTTAAAGCTCCTAGCACAGTCCCTTGCCTCTAACAAGAGTTGGGTATAACTGCTACTGTTGCTGATATCTTAGTTTGCCCAGGCTTCTATGACAAATACTACACAATGAGTTAGCTTAAACAATAAGCAATCATTGACTCATAGTTTTGAAGGCTAGAAGTCCAAAATCAAGGTATCAATAAGGCCATTCCTTCTCCCCAAAGTCTGTAGCATTCTGGTGCTAGCTTACTGCAATCCTTGGGGTTCCTTGGCCTGCATCTCTCCCTCCAATCCCATGGCAATCTCTCTCTCCTTCTATCTGCTCTTCACAGATCCATGGACTTCTAGCTTCTGGCTCTTCCCTATGACTTCTTCTAACTTCTGACTCTTGTTTTTTTTCTCTTTAAAAGGCCCCCAGTAAAACAGTTTAAGACCCATCCTGATTCAGTTGGCCAGAGCTTAACTAACAATTACATCTTCAAAAGGCCTTATTTACACTTGAGTTCACAACCATAGAAATGCAGATTAAGATTAAGAACATGTCTTTCATTGGGCTATATAATTCAATCTACCTCATTGGGTACGAACTGGGTCTCTGGGACAAGACTTTGCCATTTACTAGTTGTATGATCCTGGGCACATTTTTTTGACTTCTCTATGTCTCACATCCCTCATCTGTAAAATGGAGATGATAATAATACCTATATCATTGGATGTTCTGAGGATTAAATGAGTTAATATTTGTAAAGTGTTTAGAACAGTTTCTGCCACTTAAAAATGCTGTAAATGTCTTTGATAAATAAATTATTCAACTCTACATGAATGATTTTAAGACTATGATCATGGAAAATCAGGGGTCCCACGGAGGAACTCTGGGGCTCCATGTGACAGAGTCGAGATAAGAAAGGTATGGCACAGCCCCATCCTCTATTCAGAATAACGCTACTGAACTTTTGAGCAAGATTTTCTTTAAGTAAAGATCAAAAAAGGAGGAAAAGAGAAAACAAACCATGGCTCTATGCCAATAGGACCTCACATACAATTTATATACCAGTCTGGTCTTTACAAAGCACTGAATGTTTTTGGTATACATTATCTAGTGGACTTAATTAGATCTTTTTAAAGGTTCCTTCCAGACAGAAAATTCTCTGTTTGTACTTGAAGAGTGAAATTCAGTAAATTCAAATTTTAAAGGCACAATTTCCCAGACTTCTTTAGGGTAAACAAAAAATCTCAATTATTCTAATTTAACATGCAAAAACCATTAATATTCACCACAGTCAATAAATAATAAATCACCCCTAATTTGAGGTGCTTGCTGTGCGAGACTGCTGATTTCCAAAACATCCAGAAAAATCTGTTTTTAAATTGTTTATTTTAATTATTTTTGCTCTTGTGATAGTTGCTCTTCACAGAAACTTGAAAAATGTGCCATCCTTTAGTTAAAGGACTAAAGAAGGAATAGAAAGCAAAATATGGTGTGTTTAACAAAAGGAAAGAGGGAGTCAATGGATCAGAGAGCTGTGCTCTGGAAGACATTTTTAAATGTCACCAGATAAAATTTATGATATAAAAAAGAATGGTCCTTAGTTGTCCCAAGTACTGTTATCTACATGAATAATAAATCCAAAGGCTCTTCATCCATTTACTGCTGAACATTATGAACATAGACAGGTTGGAGATACAATTTACTCCACAAAAGGGACCCAGTGAAAATATCACTGGAATAGTCCCAACTTCTGGGAAATCAGCGAGGCTTAGGAATGAGGGGGGAGTATATAAAAATGTAAATATTTTAGCACTGACACCATCAGTGAATTCATTAAAGAGATTTCTTTAAATGATTACCCCTCAATCTTTGCTACATAGGAAACCCAATTACATTCAAGCTTAAGCAGACTATTTCATAATTTGATGGAGGGACATCACTAATATTTGCCCACATAGAGGAATGGATTATTAATTTTTTACCTTCAAAGATGCATGCAGTATGATTCCATTTATATGAAATTCAAAATATACAAAACTTATAGTGATTACAATTACATACATTGATGATAAAATTATGAAGAAATGCAAGGAAATTATATTTCAAAAGAGGATAGTGACTACCTTGAACGTGGTCAGAGAGAGGGTTAAAATCAGGGAGGATTTCAGGGGCTACTGGCTCTGGAAATATTCTGTCTTGACTTGAGTAAATCGTGACAGAGGTGATAATTTCATAATTATTTACTAAACTGTACATAAATGTTTTATGTACTTTTTCAACATAAATTATATTTCACAATTTTATTTAAATAGGATGTTCTATTCTAAGGCAACTTTAAAATCTATTCCATGGGGCAGACTTATACTAAAAAAATCATTCATTTTTTATCCAAAATTGAAATTAACTAGGTATCCTGTATTTTACCTGGCAACCCTACTCCCATCTAGAATAGAAGTTAGATTATAAATAGTTAAAATTAAAGAAAAAAAAAAAACAAAAACAAAAAAACAGAAAAAATAAACTACAGATGCATGCATTCTTAGAAGTCTTAGTCATTCTTGTTTTATATTCTATTAATAAGATAAATTTGTGTTTCATGGTTTGTGACCACTGGCGTTCTTGTGCCCAGTGATTATAAACATAAGTAGGCTATGTAGATGCAAATTGTAATTTGTTCGCTCATAGGAAGGCAAAGAAGCTGACCTTTATAAATACAGCCAGGCCTAAGAAAGGAGAGCTTCGAATCATAAACAAATCTGAAAAAAATTGTAATTGCTTCTTTTTTTTAAGCAAGGAATTGTCTTTAATTATGTGCATTTGTTTGCACAGGAAAAGAAAAGACAATCAAATAGGTAAAACGGATGCTGTATTGCTCCCTTCTACAGGAAGAATTACACATCTGTCTAACAATACTAACCACTCTGAAACATAATTATGGATCAATGCTTTAACAAATATCCTGAATTGCCTGCAGAAATGGCAAGGAGAATTCAATTAAATTATTTGCAAAAGCCAGAGTCTTTTTTTCTTATCCATCTGCTACTTGAAATGGGATGACCTTTCAAATAGTGCTTGCCGTTCTCAATGCAAACTCTAAATAAAGAAGTGAAGTGTAGCTTCCCTCCCCCCACCCCCTTTCTACCAGGTTCAGCATAGATAGAGCATTTGTTCTGACATTCTACACCACTCAAAAGAATGCAGATTTGCTACTAGAAAATAAAAGAGGCATTTTAGGAATATCAATCAGGCTTCTGTCCCATGCCTTCAGACATGACATTTGACTTCTATCAGAAAGGTGTGCTGTTTCTGAGATAAGTGTTTTGAAACAAGCTATACAAAGTAATTTGCTCTCTGGAGAAAAACTGCAACTCCCATCCCTAAACAAATGGAATGCAGTAAACATGTTAGTGAAGACTCCCTTGTTCAGCTGCTTGTGGCAAAAGAGCTAATTCAAATATGTTAGATATTTAAGCAAAAATAGATTGGAAACAGAACTTCCCACAGGCCTCTCAATAGGCCTTGTAGTTATAATCAACTTCCAGATTGTACTAGGAGATTACTAATAGTAATAAGTAGTGTTTTCTGCATTGACTTTATATTTTTTTTACATTGTTTTACCATTTCCCCCAGTCTCTCTTAATTTTTAAAACATTTCCAATTTGGTCTTTTATGACTTTTTTAAAACTCAAGATTTTTAAAGAAAAGATTCCATGTATGTTTTTCTTAGTGGAAGTACAGCAAGCACATTTCAAAAAAAATTTTTTTAATACAGAAAAAAATAAAAGATTATCTATTATCACCCAGAGAAAGTTACTGTTAAGGTTTAGCCATTTTTTTTTCAAATGCATTACATAATTTTATCTCATCAGTGTGTAGAAACTGCCTCATTTTTCTAATATTTGTATTGTTTACTATTGTATATTTATATCTTTAACTCATTTGACTTTTTTTTTATGGTGAGAAATAAGGATCTCTTTAATTTTTTTTCCTATATTTCCATAAATGACTTTCACCTCTTGCTAAATTCGTTACTAAGGATTTTATATTTTTGTTTACATGAATTATTATTTTTTCTATTTCTATCCCTGTTTATTGCAAGTAAAAAGAAAAGCTTTGGTTTTTATATATTTACCTTGGGCTGTCCATCCTACATGTTTTCTTACTAATACTCTGTCATAAAGTCTCTGGTTTTCTAGTAATATAACCACATCATTTGAAAATGATAACTTTGTTCCTTTTTCCCCAATATTTACCCTGCTTAATTTTATATTTAATTAAGTCAGAACCCACAACACAGCACTAAATAACAAGGGTGACAGCAAATAGCGCTCTGTATTTTTCCTGGCCTTAAGTGGAATAGCTTTTATATTCCACTATTTAAAGTAATGTTTGTTGATGGATTTTCTAAATATTCATTAAGATGTTTAAATAACTTCCTTCTATGCATATTTTAATTAGAGTATTAGAATTATCTAATGAATTTTATCAAATTCTCTATTGGCATGAATTATATAATTATATCATTTTTGTCACTTAACCTGCTGATGTGATAATGATATGGTTAAATTTCCAATTCTGAACGAGTCTGCAATTTTTGAAATAAGCCCTATTTCAAACTGTTTGTTATAGTTTGAGCATATTTGGACTTAAAATTGCCAATTTAAAGTTATATACTTCTACTTAAAAATATTGGTATAAAACATGCTTTTTTGGAGCTATTTTAGTCAGGTTTTGGCATAAGATTATGCTAAATTTGTACAATAAATTGAGGTTCTTCCCCCTTTCTCCAAAATCTTGAATTGTTTGACAAACATAGGGAGTATCTGTTTTTAAAACTTTAATTTAGCTGTAAAACCATCTGGGCCTGGTGCCTATTTTAGTGGTACATCTTTAACAATCTTCCACTTCCTTCTATGATTATTGATATTAAACTTTTTTAGGCTTTACATATGTGAATGTTAAGTAAATATTTATTCCCAAAGAATTCTAAATTTTCAAATGAATGGCTATAGAAATTTAAAACAACAACAACAACAAAAAAAATCTATTTGCATCACTGTTGATTGGCAGGGTTGACCAGGAAGCTAGTTGGGTAAAGTAACCCTTTCCTCCTATCTACAACATTGTGATTAAGTAAAAAGTAGACAATTATCAAGGAAAGAAGAGGAACATTTCTTCAGTCAAGGCTAAAGAAGTAGCTCTTATGCCTGTTTAGAACCTATAAATAAACCATAGAGAATGTGTTTATATCTGCATCATCAGAACTGTGTTACAATAAAACTTAGATGGTTGGTCCTTAAGTCATTTGATATTCTCCTGGAGTCTTAGCAAAATTATACAGAATTCTTGACATTATTACTGAGCCACAATAAGGCTCTCATTTTGTGAGATGCTTGACAAAATAAAAAAATATATTCAAATCTCTCACACCTGCGCACATTTAAAAATATCTCCAACTTTTCTAAGAAACAATTTTCTCTACAACTCTCCCAGTTGTTTATTCATAGCAGATGGAGGAAATTAGAGTAACATATTTGCTCTGAAACCATTAGTGTTGCCTCAGCACTTCAATCTAAATGGCATTTCAAGGGGTTATTGTTACATGGATCAAGAGTTTGCTCTAGGCAAAAAGAGACATAAAAACAACTTTAAAATGAAACTTTTTTTTGCAGTTAGCTTTTGGATCTTAATTTCTTCAACATTATTCTATTTGGATTTTAAAAACAAATCAAAGGATGATCAGAGCGGTTTGATTCAGTCACTTTTGACAGGTCAGTCCACTGATGAATCATTATGGCTCCTTCTTAAAAACAATATCCTCAAAACCTGTCAGCTGTTGGTTATGGGAAAGACTAGGAATGTTTTCTCACCTCTCAGATATCAACCTTACTTTAGTCTCATGAAATACCTAAAAGTAAACTATTTAGGTAGTGAGCTTCAGATGGCAACCAGTCTGTCCAAGAGCTAAACCATTCCTAGCCTAAGAAAGAACAAAATCATGAGTGTTTCTTTTAGTGCATACTATATAAGTCCACTATATAAAAAATAAGAAAAGTTTAAGATACTAAACGCCTGGGAAAATGTAATCTTTTTGTAGGCATAAGAGCAACCACAGAGAATGATACAAAAAAAACAGCAACGATCACACTTTATATTTCTATATACTGCATTACAATTTTCAAACTACTTTCATGACAATTTTCTTATTTTATCCTTATAGTAAATCTATAATGTATTCAGGATAAAAAGGAAGGAGACATACACATAGAACTCCAGCAATAAAAGTGACATTAAAGAATATCAATAATCTTGTTTTACAGATAGGAAAATGGAGACCAAGGCGAGATGGACAGCTTCACCTTGTTTCATAGCCAGGCTGGAAAGGCTGATGTGGAGACTGGTCACCACAAGAGTTCAAAAAAAAGCCACAAAAATAAGACAGAGAAGAGAGAGACAATAGGAATAAAGGACATGAATTCTGGTTTAATGTACTTTTTAAAAGCAATTCTATTGAATTAGAGCTTGAAATTCAAGGTGATTTCTAAAGACTGCTTGGCTATGGTAGTTTTATGCCATTACCAGATCCCTATGGGAGAAACAGTTTTGAAATTCATAGGTTCCAGTAATTATCTGTATGCCTGTGAAGAACATGACACGTTGTTGTAAATGGTATTTCCACACAAAAACGTAAAATTCCCTTTATAATTACTTAAAGGAGCCTAAACATTCTATAGCTCAATTAAGAAGCTATTTGCATTTCTTACTCTACCCTCAGTCTAGCCTTCACTTCTGCCACCCCCACCCCACCAGCATGTTTTAGTTGACTATCTGAATATTGTGACCTCTCTATAATACAATGTGGGTTGAAAATAATCTTTCCTATCAATGAGAATGTGTTGGAACCATATTTTTTTGTTACAGCAGTCTCAAAAATATGTCTCAACAGTGCATAGGCCATTATTCTAATATCTTTTATTCAACAGACAATAGCCATTTCCCATGACTCAGTCCAGAATATTCTTTTAAATCTGCAACTGGAATAGCATTACAATTCTAATAAGAGACTGCACTATAGAAAGGTACAAAAATAAAAACATTGAAAGTGGAATCATGCTTTTAAAAAGAAGAAATTCACAGTGGTGTTGAAAGATCACATCAGGGTTAGAGGACAAACCTCTGTGTTAGAATGAACACTTAATTTATTGTCAGCATGCACAATAATAACCTCGACATTTTAAAACTACATTTTGTCACCTTTTAAATGTTTATGAATAGAGAATGTAAGACACAATGTCTGACACATCATGGAAAGTTTATGATTCTCCTCAAAAGGGAAGAACAAATATCTCTTATTTCCTTTCTGGATCTGCACAATATATTCTTGCAGCCGATTTGCTCTGATTCATTTACATTTTGCTGAATTCTGTTTTTGTCCATTTTCATCATTCAAAACATAAAAAAAAAAAAAAAATAACAACAAAAAAGCCCTCAAAAGATGCTTTCAGATGGAATTGCAAGGAAAATAAATACATGAATTAGTGAAGCAACATTCAAGTTTATACAATTGTGGCAGTTACATCTTTTCTCATCATGTCCAAGAATTAATTGCACTGCTGAAATTAGACATCCAGCCTGCTCCATGCAGACAGGAACCCAAGCCGGAAGCCAACTCTTTGAATAACAACACAGCCTTCTGATTCTTTTCACATGGCTACATTTTTGACATTTCCCTCAATATTCTACTCAGTTGCACTGTGACTATGACAAAAGATTTCTGAAGGCATGACTGGCACATCTGTGGTGAGTGGCAGGGAAAGGAGACGGGCAACAAATCCCTTCAGTGGCTCCAAAAAGCCTGCAGGCATCCTGCTTTGCTTTTGCATACATGCTCTAAGTAAAAGATTAAAATATGGAAACCATGATGGCAATTTTAATCTCTTGACAGATAATTCTATGATCTGCTATAACTTTATAACGGCAAAACCTCTGACACACAAGGGACTGACAGGCATATATTCCCTCTCTGCCACTCAGTCTCTATAAATGTTTATATGGGATTTTATACATGAATGGAGATAACCTCAACATAGTATTTATTTAATGTATATGAGAACAAATTATAAATTACTAAATCTGAGTACAATGGAATTTTCTAGGTTATTTTTTTTTTTCTATATTCAAATCACCTCCCTGGACTCTAGAACTTTCTCTCAGACCCCAGGGGATGTCAGGTGTCAGAAATCAGAGTTAACCTATCTGTAGTCAGTCAGTCCAGCCAAAAGTCAAAAGTTGTACCTCTAAGGTAGCAATTACAGTCAAGTGTCTTCTGGAAGTGCCAATTGTTGTTCTCTGTCTTCCCTGTTGAATGTCTCCCTAAGAATGACATGCCATTTTTATACAATCATATTGGGAAATATTATTTAAAATAACCTTCATAGTTGGCAAAATTTCTGGGAAAGGAGCATTCCCAAGATGCTGGTGGAAAAGTAAATTGGTACAGCATTTCTGGGAAGAAATCTGACAACTTATGTTATGAAGTTTGTATCCTACTTTTATCACTTAGATTATATTATATTAGGGACGTTATCCTATATCTTTAAGTAGACCAAAAACGCGGACATTTTAATGTCTATATAGTATTTTGATATGAGTATACTATAGTTTTTCATTGTTTCCACATTTGTCAACATTTTAGTTGTTTTCAAATCGTGGCTATTATAAATAATGCTACAGAGAACATCTCTGTAAACACATTTTGTTTTTATCACATTCGGATTATTCCTTAGATAGATTCCTAGATGTGGAAATACAGCTGTCAGCAGGCTTACCTTCAAGTATAATTTTACCTAGTAACTAAGGGATTGCTATCTGCAAACCAATTCCCAAACTAGAATTCCAGTGAATCATCATTTACTAGGAGAAATACATGTGGCGATGAAACTAATCTTGTTCATTTATACCTTATTAGTGAGAAATTCTCTAAGGAAACCAAATCATATAGCAGAGATGCTTCCGTGACCACTGACTCAGAAAGAAGCAATCAGGTCCTACCAAAAGGACATTCACGGCAAGCTAGTAGCTCTGCCCTAGAGCAGAGTCCATTGGTGTTTAAGGCCTTCAGACACGTTATCAGCTTTAGTTTGCATGAATTGGCCCATCTTTTGAAACCTGAAAAACGATGAGTGACCTGACAATCCAAGCTTATAAAATTGAAAATCCAGAATGCAGTGAAACCATGTTTTGCAGTTGCCAAAATTTTAACCTCCCTGCTGGCTTAAGCAGGGGAAGTTGCAATCTCAAGGCTGTTCTAAAAGCAAATTTAAATTACAACTGCAGATTTTAAAAGCCAGTGAATAATGACATACCGATTCTTAACCTATCATATTGGAAAATGTTTAAAATGATGACACTCACTGATGGCAAAGGAACAAGTAATTCCCAGAGGCTAGCCCATGGAAAAATATTTCTGTGGTCAAATGAGTTTAGGAAAGAAGGAGAGCTGAACAAAGTTCAAGCTGAACCTTTAATATATTAACACAAACCCTGAATCTTCATCAGGAGGCTGCAGCTAATGACATTTATAAACTTACTTTACCACCACATTCTTCTTGCTTTATGTTGTCTTTTGTTTTTGATTGCTGGGTTTCTATAGAACCTTTGGAGCGAGAGCACTCTGTGGAGCATGCTTTGAAACAGTGGTTCTCAAATATTTGGTCTCAGGACCCATATACACTCTTAAAAATTGGTGAAGGCCCCAAAGAACTTTTGTTCATGTGGACTATATCTATGGTATTTACCATATTAGAAATTAAAACTGAAAACATTAGAAACACTATAATTTTAAATAATAAAAATAAACCCATTATTATATATGTTAGCATATATAATACAACATAACATAACCAAAAAAGGATTAGTGATGAGTGGCATTTTACAAAATACTTCTGAAAATCTCTTTAATGTTTGGTTTAAGAGAAGACAAGTAGATTCTCATTTCTGCTTCTGCATTCTCTTGTGATAGATTATTTTAATTGAAATATATCAAGAAACTCCAGGAGAAGTACTTTGATCACCTTTTAAAATAAGTGCAGATATTTTTCTCTGATGCTACATAAAAACTTGACAAATGTTAATTTCTTAAAAGTCCTATGCAGTATGCAATCTGAAAACATATCAAGATTTTATCACTCTGTTATGTGAAAATCCTTGAACTATGTTGCACTTTGAACAGATCCTTTCCCCATGCAAAGTTTTGAAATAACTTGCATTGCTCCTGTGGAAAATATTGGCTTACTGAATTATGCAGATCTTCCAAATGTCGACACATTTAATGATATAATATAATAAAGACCCACATTTGTTAATATCACCATCAATCTAATCAGAATAGTTTTTAACTATTGGAAAGCTATTAAGTGCCTGGTGGCAGATACAAGTTTGTTGAAATTCTAATTTTTGCTTGAAAGCCTGAATTTTACCATTGGCAACAAATACTGTCCAGTGGTTTACTTGAAGTGACAGGCTCACTATGTCATTTTTAAAGAAAATGTCTTTCTGATATCTAAGTCTGAATAACCATAGTTTATCTGCCTATTGGTCTTTTTTTTTTTTTTTTTTAA
>JAQZBX010021523.1:0-17876 GCA_029593785.1 Cabassous unicinctus
CTCACCACAGCCAACGTGGCCCTCCCCAAACGTGAGTCAAACCACGGCCCTGTGCCACTTGAGGCCTTCAGAGGACTGCTGCTCAGGCTCACCATAAAACGCACGGCCTCCATGGCCCTGTCTCCCCGTGCCGCTCCTCTCCCACCACTCCCCTCTCTGCTCCAGCCTCGCTGGCCTGGCCTCCTGGCACTCAGCAGGCAAGCCTGGCCGCAGCTCCGTCCCCAGCAGCTCTCTGCTCCGCTGCCCCCTCCACTTCCTTCAAGAGACTCCTCACTGACCAGCGCCAGCTCGCCTGGCTTCGCTGTACTCCTGTCTTCTAGAGCATACTCTCGTGAACGTCTGTGGGACAGACAGGCAACACAACTAACCACTTCAACTAAGCTAGGAACAGCCAGCGTGCAGCAGGGCCACTGTGGCGAGGGGCAGTCCCGGGGCCTCTGGCAGGGGCCCACACCCCATCGCCAGCAGGGCCACGTCTCTGCTGTATCGTCCCCAGAGCTCTGCTCGCACGCAGCCTCTTAACGAGCTGCTTCACCGTGTGGTCCTTCTTAGCGTTACTGGAGGAAGAGCTATGTTCCTTTTCAAGGGAAAGACTATTTTCATTGGTTCTAGAGTCCCTTCTTCCTGACATGAAACCGTACAATGAAAATAAGTGTTAAAATTAATGTGTAATGCTGCATAATTATCAAATAAAATTCCAGGTACACTCACTCATCAAAGGGCTCTGCTACAGTGCGCTACTTAAGGAGAAGCACGTTACCACATCCTTATGCAGAATGCACTTTGGAGTCTACAGAGTCTTCCAAATAAGTCTGACAGACGGAGCGCTCACCCTCTGGAGGAAATGCAAGTACAGCCCGAGAGGAGCGCGCCAAGGTCCTGTCTCGGGCACCGCCTGGGTACTGGGCATCTGCCCAGAGGCCAGCCCATCTCAGCAAGGCCAGACCATGAGTGCAGGAGGTGGACAGGGGACCCACGCCTGCTGGAGGACCCGCGGTGAGGGCAGTGCCGTGGCCACCACGGTTTTCGAGGGCTCAGTGAAGCTTTGTGCATAAAGCTTGCAGAACTGTGATAAAACTTCTCAACGACTGTCCAGAAAAAAGGCCCGTTGCACAAGCTCACCAGCAAACATAGGTGCAAATACACAGTTATTAGAAAAGCAGATGAAAGAATGGTCTAGAAAACCCAAATGCACCAATGGAAAAATTACTGGATGAAGAGTCAGTCACAAGGCTGGAGTTAAGACACATTCAGAAAGTCAGTAAGCCATCTCCATGTTGCAAGAGCCACTAAAAAATGAGGGAAAATATACCATTTCCAAAAAACCTGAAAACAAAACAACGAATCTGGTAATCACCTTGGTCAACCCCCACACACAAGCTCAGCCCCACATCTGCTGGGGAACGGGGAGCTGTCCTCACTAACCTGAAACTGGAGGTGGCCAGTCTTCCCCAAATAATGGAAGCTTCAGTCCAACACAAGTCCAATTAAATTCTGAAGTTCTTTTGTTTGTTTTGGGTGATGGGGAGCTTTAGAGACATGAAAAGATTTTAAAATCCATCACGAAGATGAACAAATAGAATGGCTTAACACTCTCTGAAAAGAACAAGATGAATCTAGTAGAAAGGCAGAAGGCGGCAGAAGTGAAAACAAAAATAGACTCTTGACTACGAAGGCATATGGGGCATCACAGACAAGGAGGGAAAGGTACAATTACATGATGAGTTACTCTGGAAGAAAAAATAATTCCACAGCTTTGCCTTACACCAGGAATGAAAATAGTCATAACTAAAAAGATTAAATATAAAAATTCATGCTAAAACACAAATCTTTACTTCTCAAACCTCTGGACAAATCACACACACATACACAAGAAGAGTGGCAGCTTCGAGGACATAAAAATTAAACACTCGGGGCAAGTCCAAAACCAAACCAAACATAATTAAAAGAAATAAACTAAGATAAATACAGGATTTTTTTTTCTTGGCAGATGTCCTTAACATGCAGAGAAGTCATGTAAATTGAATGCTACTGAAACTCCCAACAAAGGCAACAAGGAGACAGGCAAATGGCAGGAACGGCCAAGGCACACAGCAAATAAAAATGACTCCCAGGCACAAAAAAGGGCTCAATCTCACTAGGAGTCAAAAGAGAGAAAACTTGTTTTCTGTTTTCACTTATCAAGATCACAAACCATTAAAAAGTGGAGAAGGCCTGGCAGAGGGTTCAGTTAGTGGCACACGGTAGCTAAAATCTGACAGTGCCCATATCCCTTGTGCCAGGAACGAAACTTCTGGGAGCCTATCCGCAGAGACAATCCAAAACAAGAAAAAACTTCCAACACAAAGATGCTCATTAAAGCACTACTTATCCCTGTGAAAAAGTGGAACTGACCATCCAAGTTTAATTTCCAAATGAAAAATTCACACTATTACATTCCGGCTATACTTCTTTAACTTACACAGTTTAGGAAAATGAAGGTTTTTCAGAAACTACAACTGCTCATTCAAAGTAACTTCATATTTCTATTATGAGAAAGCCTCCAACGCCACTGGCCTCCAGCAGCACTGCTTTGCATTTGCATGGCATTCTTTCCCTGTTTATTGATCTGGTATAAAATGAGCCAAACGCCCAGGCCAGCCCAGTTTGTGTTAGCATTACCCACAACTCCCAGCGATAACTTATTTGGCTTTTTATGTGTGTAAATATGAGCTGTCTATATGCTCTTTTTGTCCATCCCACAGCAGGATTAAATTTCGCCTACCAGTGCTGAAAGATGAGAGCCAAAGAAACATGGATGACAGAGCAACATTTCTGGAAAATTAAAAAGCAATCACGTGGGGAGCAGATGTGACTCAAGCAGTTGAGCACCCGCCTCCCACATGGGAGGTCCCAGGTTTGGTTCCTGAAAAACCAAAAAGCAAACAACAAACAAAACAAACCAAAAAAAACAACTCAGGGAAGCTCAGTGATTGAGCCGGCTTCCCACATGCGAGGTCCCAGGTTCAATCCTGGCCAGTACCTTTAAAAAAAAATTTTTTTAAAAAAAGCAATCACGCCTTCCAAGGGACTCGGGATTACAACACAGCTCTCTCTCCAGCAAAGAGGCGCGACGCTGCCTCTGGCGTGCGTGTGTGTGCCCATGGGTGTATGTGAGAGTCACGCATCTTCCCCATTTTCACAGACTCTGTAGGTTCCACCCCATGGCACACCTACTTTCCGGCCACAGGATCTGTTTCCTACTAGATAGTGTGATTAAGGGCAAAGTGACTACTGTCAGCATTTTCAGCTGCAGAGAGAAGAGGTTTTGCAGTACCTTCCACTGAAGTTTTGGATCGGCGTTTTGATGCTTTCGTCGTCACTGACCTGGATGCTTTAGTGGAAATCTCAGTCTTCGAGAAAAGAGAATGAAAAAAAAAAGTTAACTCGTGTTAAAAAGCAAAACCACTCGCAGGTTAGTAAATCTGCTCAAGCTCTGCTTGAGGAATGAAGCACGTGAAGCACGGCGACCGCATCCATGATGCCAGCTCAACGCGCCCCAACCCGACAGCGTGACTCGGGAGGAGGCAGAACGCGAGCTTTTTTGGACAGCTGTCTTTTTTTTCCGTTTTTTTTTTATTAGAGACGTCGTGGGTTTACAGAACAATCATGCATAAAACACAGGATTCCCACACACCACCCTGCTATGAGCGTCTTGCATGGTGTGGTACGTTTGTGACAACTGATGTCTATAATTCTACTATTAACTTGAGCCTGCGGTGTAACTTAGGCTCACGGTGTATGCTGAGCAGTTAGTATTGTGTTGTGCAATTTTGATCTTGACTTTCAAATTTATTAAAGAATATCAAAAAGAAATAATATTAAAAAAAATAGCTCCTTTATGCAAACAGAAATCCATAAAACATATTTTTAGTCATTCACATCATTGTTGCGACAGTTTGTTCCCATTTAATCTCTTAAAGAATCTAATTTACCACAATAAGTCATTTATGTTGTCATTGAATATTGAATATACTGTGGTCATTAAATATCAAGTTAAAAATATGTATAAATGTATACATTTAAAAAGGTATATGCTATATCAACAGATTAAAGAGATTATAAAATAGACCACATTTTTTAAATGAAATAATATATAGTTATAAATACATAGAAATAAACTGGAGGCACATTTTGGTGGCAGAACTATAAAAGTTTATATATATATATTTGTGTTTTCTGTTTTCTACAATGAACGTGTATTACTTTTAAAATCCAGAAAAAAATTTAAACTAATGTCACCAGATTATCTGCCAGAAATTCTAATAAATTTCAGCTAAGTTTGAAACACTTAATATAACCACCTGAAGTCTATTTTCTTTTTCTAAGGCTCCAGAATATTGAACACATTTTATTTTCTTCCAACTATAAAAATTACTATAAATTTAAAACATGGGATGTATATGGATAAGCTTCATATAGTTCATAGGATTTAAAAAATAATTTTAAACTATTCTCTAAAGCAAAAATACTTTTCAACCATATACAAATACAACAGCCTGGGCAAAGAGGCACGACGGCAAGGTCTTTGCGCTCTGGATATCATACTGTAAATCAATTTTCACTATTCTTCAAATATTCAAAAACCAGCTGCCATCTTGACTAGGCTGTGTTTTCCAAAACAGTTATCATCACAACGTGAATTCATTTCCCTCCCTGAGCAATCAGAGTCAAATCAATTCTCTGATAAAATCAGAAAATATTAATTCATTAAAAAATAATAATAAAACGAGTGAGAAGAGTGGCCCTGTGATGCGCTTCCGCAGGCCTCTTTCACGGCTGGCTAAAGAGAAGGCAGCTGCATCGTCTTATTTGTTTCTGCGTTCAACCTGTTTGTTGTATTGCCTTGCTCTGGTTGATGTCCAAGAAGAAAATCCAGCCTGGCACAGGTAAGTAGTTAGAACAGGGAGGAGTATTTTTAAAGCTTTCAGATCAGCCTAGTAGTTTCTAAAAGGTTGGCTGCAATGTGGAATCTAAAATTTATCAGTGAACTTTTCCTTCTCTGTTCCATTAAAACCCATGGGTCAGTCTGGCACTTTGAAGGGCTTTTTGACTCACGCATGATTTTGCAACGTCATGCCCTGGTCACCTGGTAATAAAGGGTCACTGACTTACACAGACTGTCCAGATGCCAACTCATCTCGTCATTTTAAAAATCACATTCATTACTAACATCACTGTTCACATCAGAAAAAGTCTTTACATACCAGGAAACCGTCACACTCATAGTGGCAGATTCAAGTTTCCCAAATTTCTAATTTTTGCTTGAAAGCTCAAATTTTACCTTTAATGACAAATACTGCTGGTTGTTCTCCTTAAACTGAACAGGACAGCTTCACTGATTTTTGAGAAAATGTCTGGCAAACACACAAGTCTGAATAACCAGTGTGCCAGGCTTTCTTTCAAGTAAAAATGGTGTGCTATGAAAAAAGCAGCCGGTTCAGCGGGCAACTCAGTCCCACCAGCGCTACTCCTCCGACCAGCCATGTACCTGGGGATAAGCGGCGCTGATGCGGGCTTCCCATTTCACCCCACAGAACAGTAAAAAGTGTCTAAGGAAGGGCCAAGGTTTAACAAAAGGAATAATGTTTACTATGTCGCCAAGGACATTCTTAAGGGAAACTGGCCTGTTTTGGTTTTTTACGGTGAGCGTGTGGTGATGAAAAATAGAGTGACGCCGTGTGGTTTAATGATGCCGCCTTGCTTCATACCCACTGCCGAGGCACATGCACAAAGCTCTCGGGACACCCCCACCCCCCCACACCCCCCAGCAATCCACTGACCTCCCTTTGAGAAGCACCTGCCTGTAAGACTCACCTCTGTTGCTACATCTTCACTTACTTCCATGCATTTGTAAACAACCATCAGAGTGACCCAAACCAGAGAACATGGCGCATCCTATCCTCCCACCAGTGGCAGAGATCCGGTCTCCGGACCTCCCTCGAGCTCCGAAGTCTCCTAACTGCCCTTCCAGCCTCTGCTTCCACTCTGAATCCATTTCCCTACAGCTGCCCGAACACCCCTCCTGGAATGAAAACTGGATCCGTGAAAGTCGGTTTAAACCGCCCGGCGGTTCCCGACTGCTTAGGACAGCTAACCTCCACAGCACAGCACGGAGGGGTCCCTCCCTTCGCCCCCGTCTGCCTGGGGCCTCAGTCCACTTGCAGACGCATCAGCAGTCCTGCCTCCAGCCTCTCCTTTTGCACCCCACACATATTTGTCAACTAAAGGTATGATCGATCCAGGTGACCACACAGAAAACCAGAGAAGAAACACTGCCCATGTCTTTCACCAGATGGTACACCACTTAAAGCATTACTTTACAACAAAATAAGCCTGGATCTAGTAAACCTACTTCCTGCTCTGCTCCAATGCTTCACTGGACCAGAAGAGGACAAGAAGCAGAGCAGTTACCGCATCATCACAACTCTCTCTTTACGTCTCTTAAAATTATCCATTCTGTTTACCTCTGTTTCAGCTTTGGAGTCTTTAACAGATCCCTCTGACAGCTTTTTAGATACTTCACCTGAGCCGGCAGACTGTAAAAAAAAATTTTTTTTAATTCAAATTCTAGAATTATCAAACCTGTAAAATCTAAAAAACTGTAACATCCATAAATACGTTAATAGATATTTTCTATAACGCTGACAATCAGTAAAATAATTATTCCCATAAGCACATCGTATCAGCACGACAAGGCTTGGTGTGTCCTTGCGGCTCTGGCTGCTTGTCTTTCCAGAGTCTTCACAACCAATGGCAGGTAGATCTCTTCCCCATCAAAACAGACTAAGAGGACGAAGACGCCGGAAGCCGTGTGCCTCTCCAGAAACTAAGAAAACGGGTCTCCTGGACACAAGTCCTTAGGCCAGGCCAAAGCTCCAGGTCACATCGCCATGAAACAAACCCAGAGAAGCTGGGAGTGGATGGAGAGCCGTGTGGGCCTCCGGGGAAGCACGGCGCCTGGGAGGCTCTCCTGGCGGCAGGGCAGCTTCCTCAGCAAAAGCTTCGGGCTCTAAGTCAGGAAAGGATTCTCGTAACAAAAATCACATGAAGACTCTGAACATCACCTCATGCCTTAAACCAATTCCCTAAAAGAGACGTCTCACTGTAAGGTGCAGAACGGATGACAGTCGTTGGGAGATTTTCTTCCACGACGAATGAAAAGCCAAGAGTGCCTTTTCAGCATTTCAACAAGTCACTACCCTCATGACTTAATTATGAACAGATCCCATACTTACTGCCTGCCAGGCTCTCCAGGGCCCACCCCTCCACCCCCACGACTCGGCCTTTCCCGTGGGCACTTAGGAAAGGAGTCCAGCACCCCCACTGGTGGGTCCACCCAAAGCCCTGAGCTCTGCACCACCTCGCACTAACTCACAAGTAGCCTTTCCATGTGTTTCCACATCTACTATTCCACCTTTTAGTCACAAAAAGTCCACTTTTACAATTGTCTCTTCTAGACGGAAATGAAACAAAGAGCGAGGGATCTGACCAGAGGGCCACGGAGCAACTATGGCGGAGCTTGGGTTAGAGCTCGAATCTCCTGCTTCCCCAAGCTGACTTTACAAAAGGCCCTGGGGCTGAGCTCTGTGGGACGTGTCCCCAGCAGCTCACTACCTGCAGGGCGCCATCTGCCAGAGGGGACAACGGCGCTGCTTCCCTGATCCCCACAGCTCAATAGAGAACTCCCAAGATTTCTAACCGAGACAGCTACGCAAATCAGACTTCGGCCGAGTATGTGCCAGCTTTGATAAGCAGAGCAGTCATTTGCAATGGTCCCAAACACTTGTAAGCGAAACTGCCGTTCACATTTAGTTCTAATACTTTCCCACAGATCGGCCTGTGAAAATTTCTTTGGAATTCTCTTTCTTCCTATGCAAAAACACCAGTCACATCACCAGTCATTTCAGCTCTTCGTGGATGGGCACACCTTGCTTGAAAGCCTTGGGGGACCGTGCAGGGGCTGCCCACCCGGGGGCCATGTCGTGCACAGTGAAGAGCCTGCCAACGTCTCAGAAAAGCAAGGCTTTTCTTAGACCTCTAAAAAGAGGCAAGAGGTGGGGACTGCTACTTCTAAATCTCACCAGGGAACGCTGGTTTTGGTGACACGTCTCACAGGGCATACTGCTCCAGGAAGTTCGGGGGTGGGCGGTGGTATTTTACACAGCAAAACCCCAAGGTTCTCAGCAGAACACAAATCGAGTCCTAACCAAACCAAGCAAGACCCTTTTGGACAGGCACCCCCTTTCCCACGGAGGCACCCCCTTTCCCGCGGTGACACCCAGAGCTCACGGACTTGCACAGAAAAGCCCAGCCCACAGGGCCCGCCGAGGGTCAAGCATCCATAAGGCACCCATTCCCCTGGCCCAGCCCCAGCCTCGGAGGCCAAAGCTCAGAGAGAGATGACGGCCCTGGCAGGACAGCAGTGAGTGCTGCCTCAGGCCCGCCCCCCACTGCCCAGCCGAGTCCCCTCAGACAGGCCTTGAGCCTGCCCAGCCCTCGGCTTCCTCCTTCCGAGCAGCTGGAAACCAGATGACATCCCAGGATGCTTCCCAGTTACCTGGCATCCCAACAGGAATGCACGCCTGCGACGCCGGCCCTGGCTATTCTGCCACACTATGCAGAAAGAGTCCAAAAGTCACTTGCACATTTAGGAAGAACGGCCTGAAACCAATAGGGTTTCTGTTCAATCCTAAATTTACCTGAAAATGTAATTAAACAAGAACTCCAGTAAAATGAGGTCTTGTACTTAACTGCTAATGCCTACAAGACTTATAAGGCATCCTTAATAAATCCAGTGATTTCCACGTTCTAGAGGAGACCAAGCATACACCTGAGCCTTTTAAATGCTGATAAGACACCCAGATTCAAACACAGAGGTGAAAAGCAACACATCTTAGCGCTTCTGGCATCCATTTGGATTTCCACGGGGAGTCCAAGATAGTCATCATTTTAACTGGCATACAAGAAAACCCAGTTTCCTAATCCCATTACATTTCAGAGAACCAATACACAACCCTGTTCTCGGTCAAAGGCAGGGGTTTTCCAAAGAAGCCTTTACCTTCTTCTCGAGTCTCTCGTGCTCTCGGTTCTTTTCCCTGTCGGGGTCCCTCGAATGCTCCCCGTTTTTCCCCCTCCGTTTGTCCTTGTCCCTGTCTCGAACCTTGTCACGGTCTCGCGCTCTGTCTCTCGATTTCTCCGTTTCTTTCCCTCCCCCGTGTCTCCGCTCCTTCTCCCGCTCTCTGTCGGCCCTGTCTTTGTCCCGCTCCCGCACCTGCCTGGCCCTCATGCTACTTTTTTCACTCTCTCCTTCTCTGTGTTTGTCCCGGTCGGGCTCTTTATGTCTATCCCTGCCATTTTCCTTGGTCTTTTCCTTTTCCTTGTCTCTTTCCTTTTCTTTTGGTTTGCTTTCTTCTTTCAGTTCTTCTTTCTGTTTTCGATCTCTGCTTGTACTTCTCTCTTTTATTTCAGAGTCTCTTCTATCCTAAAAAAAATGAATAGCAGTATCATGGATAAATGTCTTTATAGGAACTACAAAAAGGTAAATTATTTCACTTTAGATGTTGTGGCAGCTTGAACCTTTTGTGGGCCCCAGAAAATCTTGTCCAAAAGCTAATCCATTCCTGTGCACGTAAGCCTATTGTATGTGGGGCCTTTCCATTAAATTACTTCATTTAAGGGCTTCTGATTAGATTGCATGACCCAGGGTGGGTCTTAATCCTCTTACTGGAGTTCTTTAAAATGGGGGAACAAAAAGCTGCAGACAAGAAAAAAGCTGCAAAGACAGAGAGGAACCCAGAAGCTGAAATCGACAGAACAAAGAAGCTGAAAGGACCCACTTTAGACAGAAGCTGAAAGCAAGCCTGGAGGAGGGGAAAGGAGGCAGAGGACGCCGCATGAGCCTGATTGTGCACAGCTGCAGCTTGGGGAAAGGCTCTCCTGATGACGCCTTGATTTGGACACTTTCAAGGCCTCAGAACTGTAAGCTCCTAAATTAACAAATCCCCATTGTAAAAGCCAACTCATTTCTGGTTTATTGCTTTGGCAGCATTTAGCAAACTAAAATAGATGTACAGGGAAGCGGGTGTGGCTCAGTGGATAGAGCCCCCGTTTACCATATGGGAGGCCCGGGTTCGCGTCCCAAGGCCTCCTTGTGAGGGCACGCCGGCCTGAGCAGTGCGGTGGGCTGATGCGGCAAGACCTCACAGCAAGGGGGAGATAAGCAGACACAGAGAAGACACGCAGCGAATGGACACAGCAGCACAAGCAGCAAGGGGGGGATAAATAAAATAAAATAAATAAATCTTTAAAAAAAAATAAAATAAAATAAAATAAAATAAAATAGATGTACAACTTGAAATTCACCTCATCTCTATGAATTCTGGACTCTTCTTCTTTAGCATTCTTATTATCCAACTCTTGAGATTTTGACATCAGTGAGGATCGTCCTTTTGCATCTCCCTTCTCTCCAGCTAAAACTCTCTTCACTGCATCATCACTGGAAAGCTTATTGTCAAAATGCAACAAGATAAAATGCAAGGGAAAGGTGAGACTAGCAAATGTAACAAATAAGGTCAACATTCAAAGACAGTTCATTAAATTTTATCTTGTCTACTGATAAAATTCAAAGGATAAAATATTAAAAGAAAATTTATCACCAAGTACAGCATCTCCTGATAACTATCACTTTCCAGCCCTTCAAGGGTCATTAAAGAGTAGATTCTACCCAAGCTAAGCAAATCACGGTTCAATTCTACCCAAACTTTCAAGTGTGGACACATGCACTGCTCAAGGACAGTGACGCGGACCCATGCGCCTCTAAGAATGCTTTACAGCACTAACAGAATTGCAAGACCACGGCACTGAAAGGGTCTCAGGAGACCATCTAATTCAAGGTCAGTCAAATGCAAAACTCCTCCTCCAGCATCCCTGACCGCCACCTGGGGCGCTGAATACCCGCACGAGGAATCTCGCACGCGCGCACGCACACACTCCACAGCAGGCGCTACACCGAGGGCCGAGGACACGTCACGACACAGGGGCAACTGTTAAACATCGGTGTGCCACGGGCACACAGGGGCCTCCCAGGCCAGCTGAGCAGGAGCAAAAGGCCAGGGCTCAGGGACAAACACGCCGACCACCTCTGGTGCCAGATGAAGCCGGGAGGCGGCGGCTCGGGCGCCGAGGAACGAGCAGGCACCAAGGCAAGAGGCACAAAGCAAGGGAGGTGGCTGGTTCAGGAGACCGCGGTGGCTCGTGGCAACTGGAATGGAGGGACACAGGCGAGAGGCGAGAGAGAAGAAACCGGATGGCAGGAAGCTGCAGCGAATCGCAGGGCCTTCGGAGCCCGCCTCGGAACTGGCTGTGCCCTGAGGTAACGGGAAGCTGGCAGAGGACTCAGCAGGGAAGACAGTCAGGTTTGCGTTTCAGAAAGACAAGCAACGTAAAGGATGCAGGGGATGGGGGGAGGCTGGGGACAGAGGCCAGCAAACTGGCAACCCCAGCTTCGAGTCTCTAACTCTGAGAACTGGACCTGGGCAGGGCAATGACCCACTCAAAAGCCCATTCCCCACTGCTGCTGTGCAGGCTGAAACCAGCCTTTCCCCTTGTGGGAACAGCTAAGGTGAGCCCTCCCCCATCCCACCAACCCCCATCAGGTACACAAAGTGCTGTATCAACCATACTCTGCACACCTAAATGGGGTGGGGTGGCAGCTACTCAGCTTCCAAGAAGGAAGGTTCTGGGAATCATCTTCATTCAACCTCACAGCAAACAAGGCTGGCGTGAACCTACAGAGAAGCCCAAGCCTGGACCTACAGAGAGCCTGAGGCTGGACATCAGAGAGGCCCAAGGCTGGACCTACAGAGAGGCCAAGGCTGGACATCAGAAAGACCCAAGGCTAGACCTACAGAGAGGCCCAAGGCTGGACCTACAGAGAGCCTGAGGCTGGACATCAGAAAGACCCAAGGCTGGACCTGCAGAGAGGCCCAAGGCTGGACCTACAGAGAGCCTGAGGCATGGACAAACCAGAGTATCTGAGGCTGGACCCACAGAGAGGCCTGAGGCCTGGCAAGCCAGGCCCTGACCCAAGGTGAGGGTCCCCGGAAGTAACAAGCCCAGTCACTGCACAGTTGAAACTGTATTTCTCTGAAGGCAACGTAATTCTTCAATCAGGAAGGAGAAGAAGCGAGGGGGAGGGGAGGGAAGAGGGAGGGAAAGAGGGAGCAGATGCCAGAGGATGAAAAGGCAGGCCCAGCTCAGGGATGCCCCCAAGCCCCCAAGCCCCAGGAAGAAGGAAAGCAGCTCCTTGAAGCCCCCTGGCTGGATGGAGGCAGCTGCCCTCCTCTGAGGGGGAGCAGGGCAGAGGCCTAGAAGCTGGGGCGCACACCCCGGGCCCCTGGGCCCAAGAGCAACGGCCCGTGCGGCCCTTGTTTCACATTTAAAGTACGTGTACATGGCACAGGGCGCAGAATGTGCCCGCACCCGTTTTGTTACGCAGTGTAAAACCGCCTCCCCTGCAGCCCTGGCACTCCACAGCACACCTTTCCCCGGACCAGAGTCAAAGCACAGCACTCGACAGACACTGACAAGTTCCCCCTCAAAGACTTTCCGCAGCACCAAGTCACTCAGCCTGCGCTTCTTGCTAGCGGCACTGGCGGGCTTTACGACTCCCAGACTGCAGCGTTACCTTGTTGGCACAGCATTTTCCAATGAGCTGGAGAAGCTCGTTTGTTCTTTCCGGCTCGTGCCCAGCCACAATCCGGGCAGGTTTTGCAGACAGTGGCTCTCCTGAAACCATGAGGACCACGTCGATAGCCTTCTGAAGAAAGCTAATTTTTGCATCTTTATCCTGAAATGTTTGCATTTAAAACACAAATATTAAAATACTTTTTTTAAAAAAAGGCCCTGGTTATACAAAATGCTATTTTTGGATGTACATAAGAAATACTGACTCCTTATAACAAAACAAAAATAACTCATTAAAGCTAATTTCCTCTCCCAGTAGATAAAATTAGCATGACATGCAGTTGCCACAAATGAGGAAATGAAGGAGAAAGGGAACGCATCAGTTGACCAATTCATTCCATCTTGTACCCCCACCACGTGTCAGCACATGAAGGACACATGCTGCACGGCTGTGAGAACCCCGTCATTAAGGCGAGGGCTGGGGAAGGAGGAAGCAGGCTCAGACCCACCTTCACGTTATCTGACTTCATCTCAGCCTCTGTGTAGAGGCCCTTCATGAAACCAGTCACTCTAATCACCTTCAAAAGATAGAGATCGTTAACAGCCAGATGGTAAGATTCTTGCATCACTGTCAAAGAAGATTCTATACCAATGCTAAGGGTCAATAATAAGGGGAATGGGATTTTTTCTTTTGGATGAAGGAAAACATTCAAAGGTTTCCTGGGGCGATGACTGCACAACTCTGATGAAAGTGAGAGCCACTGAGTGCACACTTTGGTTAGAGTGTACAAGGCCTGGGACTGTATGGCACAGTGAGCCATGTGATGGGAGATGGACTGCGGTTAACAGCACAAATATGAGTGTCCTCTCATGGCCTATAACAAATGTACAACACTAATACAGGGTGTTAACAGTGGGGGTGTATGAAAACACATACCAAGGGTACACTATGGAGCACAGTTAGTGGTAACAGTCTGATCGTGTTCTTTCATAATCTGTAACAAATGTCCCACAACCAGGTAAGGTGCTGGTGGAGGGGTGATGTATGGGAATTCTGCACATTGTACATGATTGTTTTATAAGCTTACAACTTCTCTAATTAGAAAAATGGAAAAAAAAAAAAAAAGGATAGCAATACATGCTACAAGATGAAAGAGAACATGCTGCATAAAATTCTCCACACACAAAAGGACAAATATTATGTGACTTCACTTATATAAAAAAACTAGAATATGCAAACTGATAGAGAAACAGGAAGTAGAATACGGGTTACCAGGATTAGGGGAGAGGGGAAAGAGGGGGTTAATGCTTAATAGGTACTGAGTTTCTGTTTGGGGTGATGGAAAAGTTTTGGCAATGGATGGGGTGATGGTAGCACAACACTGAAGATGTGATTCATGCCACTAAATTGCATGCTTGAAAGTGGTTAAAATGGGAAATTTTATGTTATATATGTTACCACAATAATAATAATAACAATAAAGAAACAAACAAAAAAGATAAGGAGAGGCCACCACAAACACCCCACGGGACAGCCTCTTCGTCAGCCTCGTGCCCTGGACCCCACGATGAGGAGCTCTCCAACTCAAGCTGCTCAGCACTCTAATATCCACCTGATCAACCAACACTTAAGGGTCTGCTGTGTGCCGGGCGCTGGACAAGCCAGAGCCCAGCCTGCTCCTCACGGCACTCACGGTCTCACCGTGAGGACAGACAGACACACAGTACAAACCCCTGCTCTCCTGAGAGCCATAGAATTCAAGGAAGCACCAGGAGTGGCACTTAATCCAAATCAAGGAGAGAGCGGCAGGTGCACTGGGAGCCACACCCACCCTGAGACCAGAAGGCTTAGTGAACAAAGGGACACTGGGTGGAAGGACGTATTTAAGAAGCAGTGGTGGACGGAAGACATGAGCCACGCCAGGGCCGGGGCCCAGAGCAGCCTGTGCAAGGGATCAAAGGCCTCTGACATCTGACGTGGGGGCTGCAGTCAAGAGGCGTTGAGGGGACCTGACCGAGAAGGCTCTGGAGCTGGTAGGAAGGACCCTGCGGCACCCTGAAAGGTTCTCAAGCAGAGAGGACATTTACAGACTAGAAAATATCCCACTGCATCATACACAGCGAGGGTGAGTACGCTGATGTACGTGTGTGTCCTGGGTCAGACACAACCCGGATTTATTCCTTTAAGACATGTCTTCAAAAAGGAGGACAGTCCCACTCGGCGTGCTGGGAGCCTTCTCTGGGATCAAGCTACAAATACTTAATTTGCATTCAGTTACCTATTAATAAAGCTAGAAGTTTCCATTCCATACCAAACTACTGACAAGTTGTGCAACTGCTTTTCTTGAGAGACCAGTGAAGTATCCTGCCTCAATGAAGCGTGTTCTGTATTTAATATTCATTTTCTCCCAGGTTGCTGACAGTTAAAATTGAGAGCAGTTGTAAGCTCTAGAGACGTTCGTGTCAGAGGACTGACGCTGAGCTTTCAGGAGAGAGGTAGGGTTGGTTTAGCTGTAGCTAGAATACTGATATAGCGACTGAATACAATATGTAGAGACCGTGAAGAATTCTCATAGGAAGCTCTTCACCTATTATCTGAAAATGCTTTCAATACGCCATTCTACCTTCTTTATCAACTAGGCAACAGCTAACATATTTATCTTTACACAGGTGGAGAAATTAATTTCAGATTAGATTAGCAAAGTCCTGCAGAAGAAAAGGCAGGCTTGCCACTGCTGATTTGGAATGGATTACTTTGTCTGCGGGAGCAGCAAAGTCCACTCCTGCTTGAGTTCTTCTCCTCGCTTTCCCAGTCGGATACACTCCCACCAGCCCCAGGTGTTATTACGCTGGGCCCCAGAAGCATGACGAGTCCCAGGCCTAATCCTCCCTCTTCCCTTCTCCAGCCTGCACTTTGGTGGGGGAGACACGATGAAGATGGAAAATAAAGTTAAATGGAGAAGACTCTGGAGGCAACTGCTGCACTGTCAAGGTCACGCTGATGTGTGGTACGCGCCCCCCCCCATTAGAGGTCGACACTGCCTACTTTGCAGGGTGGTTGGCTGCCAACCAGAGGCTCTCTGCACAGCTTTGCCCTTTACCGAACACTGTCCAGCACGGGCTGGGAGTACTGTCCCAGTAGGGGAAGAGGCCAGGCGAGATGGTGCTGGAGATCTGGGGAGGCTCTGAGGGTTTTTCAGCACAAGGATTTAGCACAGAGGCATTCCAGGGGCGCTTACATAATAAGCTAAGGTAGGACAGCTAAAGCAAGATGTGTGGAAGAGGAAGGCAGCCAACCTGTGGAAAAGGGGAGAAATAAAGTGTAGGTGTGGGACCAACACGGGCCAGATTAGGTGGACTGGAGTACCCCAAGTTCAACCTGATTCCCATTCCCAAGGGGCACCCCACGTTCCCTCCAGCGCACCATGGAAATGGGTGTTGCCACCCCCCTGAGGACTCACTCCTGAGAGTTACTAGGAGCCTCGGCCGATTCTATTCAACAAGGGAATGTCTGTGGAGCAGTTTCTATGTACATTACTCACAGCAGGTCACCCCAGACACCGCAACAAATCAAGGCATCTCTGTCGTCCGGGAATTCACAACCCAGTGTCTACCTAGAGCAGGCTGTGAAGTTTATCAACAAATACTAAATTCATCTCTCATCGTTTTTCCATTCAGGGCCCCCTACAACCACCTCCAATAAATTCACCAACAGGTGTTGATTAAGCATCCAGAATGCGGTGAGCCCTACGCAGTGCAGGGGAGGGAGACGAGGCAGAAGCAGCAAGGGGGAGAGAGAGGAAGGAGAGCTCCCTCATCCCCGGAGTTCCTGGGCGCCTTGGCATGCACGGCCCTGCGGGACAACCAGGACCCTCCGGCTAGGAGGACGGAGGAGTCACAGAAACAGCGCGGCCCAGCAGAATGCAAGGCGCGCGCTGACGGGACCCACGGGTGGTCGGGGAAGAAACAAGGCTGCTCCCGAGGGGCCCGGGGCCTCCCGGTCAGAGGCGGCGCAGGAGGAAGGGCCGGACCGAGAGCGCTGCGCTGAGGGCGGGGATTCCGCGCGGGGGGCCCCGCGCGCTCACAGGCCGGGCCCGGTGGTCGCCCCTCGGGCTGCTGGTCAGGGCCGCGCACAGCAACCCGAGGCCCGCGCGCCGCCCGCCCCGACCCCGGCCCGGACCCCGGCCCAGAGCCCAGCCCGCTCCCAGGCCTGAGCCCGGCCCCGGCCCAAGCCCGCTACCGGACCTCGACCCCGACCAGCACCCCCGCCCCGGCCCCGGCCGGGCGCCCACCTCCGTGACGATGTCGTGCAGGTAGCGGAACGGGGGCTTGTTCAGCAGCTTCTCCGTCAGCGGCGGCCTCCGAATCACCTTCCCCAGAGCCTCCTGCGTCCGTCTCACCACCGCAGCGTTCATGGCGGCGCCCCGCGCCGCGCTCGCCTGCCCGCGCCCCTCAGCCGGCCCCGCCCCGCCCCAGCCCGGGTCGCGGGTCGCGCCGCTCGGCTCCCCAACCCACAGTGCACCGGCGGGCGCCACGGCGCCTGCGCGGCGACGCTGGGCGCTCTGTCGCTAGGGCAGCGCGGCCTTAGCAACCGACGCGCCGCGGCGTCTCGCTGGCGGAGCTGGGAGGGCGGGTCTGCGGCTGGGGCCTTCGCCTTGCCCCTCTGTGCGGCTGCAGCGCCTTTTACCCAACCCAGTAACAGCCCCGGGAAGCAGACGTCCCCCCGAGTCGTAGATTAAGAGCGACACAAGTGTCAAGGTTTGGCTGGCCTGTTTCACAAATTTCAAAGGCGTTCCCAGGCCTTGGTTCACTGGAGGGGGCGGAGTGTTATCCCAAAAGGCAAGGAACTTACTCGGGATGGCTGACTGGACGAGGAATTTGTTGTCTCTGAGGCCCCATTTCTGTTCCTGTAAAACGGGGATAATAGTGCACCTGCCCAGATTACCTAAATACTAGGAAAGTGAGGCCGTGTCATTGACATGCACAAAAGATGCCTCATGGCTTAGTAACCCCGAGGAAGCCGTGCCACCATTGTTGTACTGAAGGTGTCTCTGAGTCCGCCCGGCAGGTCTTCCATCCATCATTCACAAGCTCGCCACAGAAATCCTTCTAGCAATTTGGAGGCTTTAAGATCTAATTTTAGTTTTTCT
>JAQZBX010021523.1:17976-32317 GCA_029593785.1 Cabassous unicinctus
TTTGAGGTACTAGGGCTAAGGATTGAACCAGGGACCTCGTATGTGAGAAGCTGGTGTTCAACCACTGAGCCGAATCCACTCCTCCTTCACCTTTGAAAGAAAGCTTTACTGGATATAGAATTCTGGGTTGACACGCTTTTTTTTTTTAATGCTTTGACGATGTTGCTCCATTGGCTTCTGGTTTGCATAGTTTCTGACAAGAAATCTGCTGTAATTTTTATCTTTGTTCTGTCTGTAAGGTTTTGTTTTTCCTCTGGCTACCTTCAAGAGTCTTTTGTCATTAGTTTCCAGAAATTTGACCATGATGCACCTAGATGTGTTTTTTTTATTATTATTATTTATTTCTCCCCCCCTTGCTGCTTGTGCTGCGTGTCTTCTCTGTGTCTGCTTATCTCCCCCTTGCTGTGAGGTCTTGCCGCATCAGCCCACGGCGCCGCGCGAGCCGGCCTGCCCTCACAAGGAGGCCCTGGGAAGCGAACCCGGGGCCTCTCGTATGGTAAACGGGTGCTCTATCCATTGCGCCACACCCGCTTCCTGCCGTGAGGTTGCTGCATCAGCCCACCGCACCGCTCAGGCCGGCGTGCCCTCACAAGGAGGCCTCCGGACGCGAACCGGGGCCTCCCATATGGTAAACGGGGGCTCTATCCACTGAGCCACACCCGCTTCCCTAGATGTGTTTTGTTTTGTTTTTTGTTTTTTATTTCAATTCTGTGATTTGGTATTATCTATGTGCAATAAAATCCATCCATTTTTAGTGATAAATTTTGATAATTATATACAACCAAGCAACCAACACCACAATCAAGATATGGAACAGGTCCTGCATCCTAAAAAGTTTCCTTCTGCCCATTTACAGCCCATCACCTTTCTCCACCCCAAGTCCCAGGCAACCACCAATCTGATTTCTTTCATTATAATTTTGTCTTTTCTAGAATTTCATATAAATGGAAACACAGTACATAGCTTTTGTGCTTGATTCTTTCTCTTATAATGTTTTTAAGATTCACGCATGTTACATATATCAATATACCATTCTTTTTTGTGGTATGTAAATATGCCACAGCATGTATATACCACAATTTGTTTATCCATTCACCATGTGTTGGGCATTTGATCGGCTTCCAGTTTCATTATTTGTGAAATGTGAAGTGTGCCGCAACAGACATTCACATACAAATCTTTGCAAGAATAGAAGTGTTCATTTCTCTTGGATAAATACCTAGGAGTAAAATTGCTGGGTGGTATGCTGGGTTGAATTATGTCCCCCAAAGGGAACATGTTCTTAATTTTAATCTGCATTCCCGTGGGTATGAACCCATTGTAAACAGGTGGCACCCACTGAGTCAGGGTGGGCCTTGATACATATTATTGGAGGTCTCACCCTTGTGCCCCAGCCTCCATCCCTTCCCCTCAGCACTACACTCCCCAGACTCATTTCTCCAGTCCAGACCCACAGGCCAGGGCCTCAGCAGGGCAGTCCAGGGTGGCATGTGGCACTTTGATCCAGGCTGACGGTGGGCCAGGCTGAGGGTGGGCCCAGCTGCCCAAAGCCCCCTTCTCCTCCCAGTGGTCTGCACACTCCTTGTTAGCACACACACATCCCACTTCCCAGGAACAAACATGCATTCTCAGATAATTCTCACCCTGAGCCCACCTCAGGCCTCCAGAAAGTTTTCAGAAAGGGCAGGGTGCAGAGAGACTGGACCTCTTCAGGGCTGGGGTATTTGTTCGCCAAGGCTAGGCCGTCCAGTGCTTGGAAACCATCAAGCCCTCAGACAGTGAGGCTCTGACTTCCTGCCCCTCCAGGGCTTATAGGTCAGGGGTAGGATGTCATTTTTCACAGGATGGCCAGAAGGAGATGCAGCTGTAGTGTCTGAGAGCCTCAGTGTTGTGACTGACTGGAGGACACCGGCCAGGACATCTTCCCTGAGGCACCCCTCAAGCGCCCACCCACCCCTAAGCTCTGAACTCTGGTCAGGGCTGACCCCGACCTCTGACCTGGAGGCCCTGAACACTGTCCTAAGGCAAGACGTGTCCAGCCCCACCCCCAGTGCTCCCGCCAGGTGGAATCATCCTCTGGACCTGGGACTGAGTGGCCAGTAGGCGCGGCTGTAGGGAGCCCGAGCCAGCACCACATGAGGGGGAAGCCTGATTCCAGTTTCTCCCACAGCCTGTGGGCAGCAGGGGCCTGTGGCATCTAGGCCGAGGAGGCCTGTGGAGACCCCATGGCGCGCCGAGGGTCCAGGGCCTGACTGCTGTCTTGGGGATGGCCAGGCCACAGAGCCCCCCACCCTAGGCCTCGCCAGGCATCAGGGTGTCTGGGAGGATCTGGGACAAGGGAGCGGAGCTGTGCGGCCCTATGGAGAGCCTGCTTGGAGGACTTGGCTGTGGAGTGGACATATCCCATGGGTCATGGAAGCCTCTAGGAGCATGGATTTCCCTCAGGCCTCAACACTGCCCCGTTGTGAACTGGCATCTTCCCACCAGGGGCAAGGAGGACAGGAAAGCATCCTGGACCCTCAGAAAGCAGATCCAAGAAGGTACAGCTGCGAACTCCTGACTCCAAGTCCTGGAGCCAAGTCTCCTTGGGGGCCAGATACCAAGATGGTGCCTCTTGTTCTGGGGGCAGGCTGGGAGGCAGGGGCTGCACAGCCTAAATTACCTCCAAGCTCCTCAGAGAGTCATGAAAGCACCATGGGGAAAGGCAGAGAACATAAAGAGAGTCATTCATAAAAAAAGAGAACTGATTAAATAACTGTGGAAAAACACGGCAAAGAAAGTACTTGGAAAATAAAAGGCTGGCAGGAGAGGCTTTGGAAATAAGTACTTTCTGAATGAGTGAAAGAGATAACGTGGCCATGACTCAACCAAGAGAGAGAGAGGACCACAAAGCGGGGTGGCTCCCAGGCCTTGCCTCCCCTTGCCTGGAGACAGATATTCCTGGAGACAAAGGGCCCAGGGAGGCTGGCAGGACCCCACCCTGAGCTCCACATCTTCCAAGAGCCCAAGATGTGGGTCAGGCTGAGGCAAGCCGGGGGAAGAGACAGGTACCAGGCAGGACAAGTCACGCAGATCCTGGGGACAGCCACCAGCCCTGGACCCACAAGGGCAGGGGTGGTGGGACTGGGGTTGCCAGGAAAATACAGGATGCCCAGCGCAATTAGAATCTCAGACAATATTTTTTTTAGTCTAAGTGTAGCCCATGCAATGTTTGGGATATACTTATGCTAAAAATTATTCATTATCTAACAGTCTAATGGCACTGGGCATGCTGTGTTTTTATATGCTAAAATCTGACATCCCTGGCTGTGGAAACAAAGCAGTGGAAGCAGCTTTCTCCATTGGGTGGGAAGCTTCTGTGACTGCTGCATCCTGCTTCACCAGCTTGGGGTTAAAAAGGTCTCCCACCTTCTAAAATCCAGGTCGAATGTTCACACCCCCATTTCTGAATCTCTGTTTATGTCTTGTACAGGCTGGTGTGGGAGGGGACTCTGGATGCCACAAGGAGTGGGTGAGGGGAGACACAGCGAACAGACAATCCTACTTGGAGCTGCACAGCCCCTCAGGGGTGCCTCCCTCTGACCAAGCCCTGCCTGGGAGATTTCCATTATTTTGGACTTTGAGAGAAGGGGTTGGTGGCTTCTGAGTGACTCATGTCAGTGTCCCCAACAATCCTTACACTCTGCTTATCGATAGCTTCTCTTGTGGGGGGAGGGGGGGCTGTAAATTCTGCCTCACCAGGTACCTCCTCCTTTGCACAACACCATGAAAGGGATGCAGCCAGGAACGCAGAGCTGGAGGCCCCTGCCCAGGTGAGACGAGGAGCCAACCCGGCCCCTGCAGGTGGAGATGAGAGGGGCCCTGGCAGGTAGGAGGCTGTCAGATGGTGTAGGAGCCCCCGACCACATTCCTGCTGATGCTCTCCACACAGGTAGATTTGATGGTGATGGTTATTATTGCTGGAAGAAAGGCCAAGCTAGTTAGAGCTCGAAAAGTGTTCTCTGTCTTTTTGGCAGCCAGCTCTGAGGGGCTCCAGCTGGTACAGGCCCTGGCTGTGCAGTAACTCAACCCCATCCTCATTAAGGGTGGGTCTTAATCCAATTACTGGAGTCCTTTATAAGAGAATGAAATCCAGACAAAGAGAGAAAGAAAGTCAGAAGCTGGAAGCAGCAAAACCCAGAAGAGATGGGAGAGCCCAGCAGATGCCGCCATGTGCTTTGCCATGTGACAGAGGAGTCCAGGATCACCTGCAGCCGGTCTTTGGGGAGAAAGCGTAACCTGGCGATGCCTTGATATGGACATTTTCACAGCCTCCGAACTGTAAGCTTTTAAGCTAATAAATCCCCATTGTAAAAGCTGACCCATTTCTAGTCTATTGCTTTCAACAGCCCAGCAGACTAAAATACTACCTTATCTCTAAGACATACCAAGCCTGGCAAGGTAAGGACTGAACTTCCCACCTAATAGATGATGTTCCCAGGTGGCAGTTTCAGTTCACGTGCACATTGTAGAAACCAGATTGGGCGATGCGAGCAAATGACCTGCCTGCAGTCTTAGCAGCAGCAGGAGCAAACAGTTCACTCTTCCCAGGGACGTGGGTCCATAGGCACAATCAGACAGGGTCGGTACAGGCAGCTCCCCTGGTCTCTCTCGATCCAAGGAGACAACTTAGCCAGCAGGAGCCCAGCTGGGTTTGTAAGTCTGGGGGCTGGGGGAGTTAGAGGGTAAGCTACAGATCTGAATTGCTGCCCCCAATACACCTCCGTGACAGGCGAGGTCCAGCGTGCTTGTCAGTAGGGCATATCTAAGCACAGTCAGGTTAAGGAGAAGCATGCTACTTTTATGAAAATATGGTCAACTCATTTACACTTTAGATAACTCCCTTGTGGAGTTCCTGAGCCAACTGTTTCTGTAAGAAGGATGTTTTTCTTTTCTCTTCATCACCATCATCTATTACCAAAACTCATCATCCCTAAGAGAAATTGCACATTGTAAGCCGTAACTCCCCATTCCCTAGCCCCTCCCCATCCCCTGGAAACCTATATTCTAGATTCTAACTCTATGAATTTTCTTATTCTAATTATTTCATATCAATGAGATCATACGATATTTGTCATTTTGTGTCTGGCTTATTTCACTCCACATGATGATTTTGAGGTTCAACCATGTAGTCACATGTATCAGTATTTCATTCCTTTTTCGCCCGAATTATATTCCATTCGTGTATATACCACATTTTCTTAATCCATTCATCAGTTGATGGACACGTGGGTTTCTTCCATTTTTTGGCAACTGTGAATGTAAGAAGGATTTTTTTCCCTAAAAGCACATTTAAAGCCTTTAAAGTTCAGTTTCTTTGTTTCCTGTGAATTTTGAGAATGCTCTATTTATGTAAACACCTCTAAAGGCCAGAGTGAACAGAGCTCCTTTAATTTAAGCGATGTATTCACTTAAGTAATTAGTGCCCTCCAGAGGTGAGTAAATACCGTACGTTATTTTATACTTACACGATGAGAAGATAAGACCTTTCTGAACAGACCCATAGACACACAGGCACATAGAGGCTTTTCACTTCAGATCTGTAACATCAGCCACAGGTGAAAAGGAAGCACAGACACTCGCCAGCCCACATCTCAAAGAACTGTTTTCCTTCCCAGTGAGCATGAAATCTTCATTGATTTGACTCACAAATAGACAAACAGGCAAACAAGCAAAAAGGCCAGCAGGCTGCATTCTTTGTCTCTTATCCAAAGGGAAAGGCTCCCATCATGCAAGAGAAGTCACCCAAAGGCCAGACCATAAAACCAAATTCCCATGGTGGGTGAGGGACAGTGATTGGTCATGAGTGAACCAGAAACACACAAACACACACAATCAGTGGAGGAAAAAGAGGGAATCAGCAAAATTAAGGTTCTTTTGCTGCTTGGATTCTCTCCACAAACCAAGGAAAGACATGCCTGGGCTTAAACAGCCCTGGAGGTGGGCTTCTCCACAAAGCAGTTTACTTGGCTCTGGCAGGCAAATCCACTTGGCCATCTCAGTGGAGACTCCAAAATTGCTAAAGCGTAATTTTCAAAAAGGTAAAACCATGACTCTCATGAAAATACAAAATGAATGCATGTGAAAGAGTTCATTCATTCATTTAATTAATGGGAAACCAATAAGATGTTACAAGCAGGCCAAAGGGCAGTTGAGCCAGGGCAGTGGAGGACCTGGGAGGCCCCTGTGGCAGGAGAAGTTCAGAGAGAAGATGAGGACCAGTCCTGCAGGGTTCTCAGCTGAGGAAGTGGCATGATCCGACTTAACGTTTTCAAAGCATATGTTGTTGAGAAAAGACTCTGAGAGGGCAAGAAACTGGACAACCAGTGAGGAAGCTATTGCAATGATCTTAGCAAGAGGTGATGGTGACAGTGGCTTTTTGGGGTCCCAGAGGACAAAGATGGAGGACACTGTTCCCCACCATTGAGATACCCGCAGCTCTCTCCTGCCACCTTCCCAGGGCCGGTGACCAGATACTGAAATGACCTTCTCTACTAGATTCCTGAGCTTGCAAGGCCAGCATTTGTAGTGGACCCCAGAATCTATCATTGCTGTGTGTGTGTCTGTCCAGAACGTTCCCCCCACCATTTGCCTAATGACCTGCCCCCTTCCTTTTAAACTTATTTTTCAATAAATAATAACTAAAAATCAGAAATGAAAGTTTTTTAAAAGTTGTCAAAAAATAAAAATAAATTAAACTTTTAAAAAGTTGTCAGGGGAGAAACCTCCTTAGGGGAAAACACAATATTGGGGTCCCTTGTTGAGAAACAGCACCCAGATGCCCATTTCAATTTCTACTTATTCCTGTGCTCACTGGAGTAGCACTTTTAACTGCCTTCAAGAACTTTCCCTCTGCATTCACAACTTGGCTAACTGTTTGGCACAAGAGGCCTAGCTTTTGGCCTATCTTGGCTTTCCACATGCCTTCCTCAGTAAGCTTAATCATTTCTAGCTTTTTTTAATTTAAAGTGAGAGTCCTGTGACTCTTCCTTTCACTTGAACACTTAGAGGCCATTATAGGGTTATTAATCGGCATGAAATTATTGAATAATTTCAATATTGCTGTGTCTCAGGGAATAGGGGGGCCTGAGGAGAGGGAGAAAGGTGGGGGTACAGCCGGTGGAGCAGTCAGAGCATACACAACGTTTATCAATTAAGTTCACCATTTGTGGGCTCAGTTTGTGGTGCCCCAAAACAATTACAACCATAACATCAAAGATCACTGGTCACATATCACCACAACAGATAGGATAATAATGAAAAAGTTTGAAATATTGTGAGAATGACCAAAATGTGACACAGACGCAAAGTGAGCACATGCTGTTGGAAAAATGGTGCCGACAGACTTGCTCAATGCAGGCTTGCCACAAACATTCGCTTTGTAAAAACCACGGTATCTGCGAAGCGCAAAAGCAAAGCTCAGTAAAACAAAGTATGCCTGTCCATAAAACCTGGGTTCTCCTGCCTGAAACCTCGCACCCCCTCGCCCTCCCACAACCCTGTGCATAACTCCCACAGCCCTCCGTGGTCACGTCCACAGCGCCCTGTCACGCGCCCTCCGTGCCTCAACATGTGAATGCAAGTAACACCACTGAGTCGTGTACCTGAAAGTGGTGGAAATGGGAAATGTTGTGTTGTACACGTTACACCAAAGAAAAATAACGTAATGCAAAGCAACAACGAACATGCTTAAAGGAGATGGGCGTGACTGGTGAGTAAGGCCTGGCTCCAGCTAGAAAGCAAGCTTCACAAAGGCAGGAAGCGGTCTCCCACCTCTCCTCAGGGCACACAGGGAACGCCGGCTGAGGAGGGCGTCTGAGGCAGAGTGGCCCCGAGGCTGTGCTGGACACTGTGGTGAGCCACGCGGATGCCCCTTCAGGACCAAAGCGCTCACGCCCCAGCTGCCAACAGGGCTGGTCCCCGTGGGCCTCCAGCAAAGGTCCCCTCAGGGGGACTCAGCCACAGGGATACCTCGCCCGAGCCACAGGGGCGGCCCATCATTAGGGGACACAGAGGCCTGACTCCCTTGCCTGGATTCCCTGAAGGGCCCCAGCTCCAGCGCCCCCCACGGGAGGCACTGGGGCCTTTTTGTCATTGTCACAGGTCAACCCCTCCTCTGCCCAACCCCGTTCCCTTGGCTCCCTTACAGGGCCGCTCCCACGCTCTCCCTACAACCCTCCTGCACGCAAACCTCCGCCCGGGAGTCTGTTTTCTGGACCCTGCCCGACAGCTGTCTGTTTTCGTTTCCTAGGCTGCTTAAAGCACATAACATGAAACGGGTCAGGTTAAACAACGGGAATTTATTCGCTCACCATTTTGAGGATGAGAAAATGTGCAAATCAAGGCATCATCAGGCAATGCTTTCTTCCAGAAGACCAGCTGCCGGCAACCTTTGGCTCCTCTGGCAAGGTACATGGCGGTAGCCTCTGCTGGTCTCTCCTTTCTCTTCCGGTTTCATTGCTTCCAGCTTCTGGCTTCCGTGGCTTTCTCTCCTTTTGTCTGAATTTCATTCTCTTATAAAGGACTCCAGTAAGAGGATTAGACACATCCTGATTGAGGTGGGCCACACCTTAACTGAAGTAGCCTCATCAAAAGGTCCTACTTAGGGAAGCGGGTGTGGCTCAATCGATGGAGCTCCCGTTTGCCATATGGGAGGTCCCGGGTTCGCTTCCCGGGGCCTCCTTGTGAGGGCAGGCCGGCCCGCGCGGCGCGGTAGGCTGATGCAGCAAGACCTCACAGCAGGGGGAAGACAGGCAGACACAGAAAGAACGCACAGCGAATGGACACAGCTAGCACAAGCAGCAAGGGGGGGATAAATAAATAAATAAATCTTAAAAAAAAAAGGTCCTACTTACACTGGGTCCACACCCATAGGAATGGGTTAAGAACATGTTTTTCTGGGGGACATACAGTTCCAAACCGTCACACTGTCACAGAGAGAAAACTGGGCAAAATGGCTCCAATGATAAAGCAATTTGAAGAAATATGATCAGTGTTCTGTAGGAGCACAGTATAAAACCTAAAATAGTTTAAAGTATTTTAGGTGGCACGAGACTGGAGCAGCATCCCTGGCCTGGGGTGTTGAGCTGAGGTCCTGGGGTGGAAAGCAGACAGAACCTGTGGCCCCCTGACCAGGCCAGCATTGCCCCCTTCCTGAACCCCGATCTCGGGGCAGCAGCCTGCGATGAAAGCAGCAGGGCATTAGGGGTCTCTTTCTTCTGTGCCAGCCTTTTCTGCCTTACCCACGAACATTGCAAAGCCAGCATCTTCCTGCTTCTCCTGCTTGCTTACACTGTTGCTTCGTCCCTTGTCGACCTGACTGGAAGGAGAGAGCATGAGAGGGACTCGAAGCACGTCCTGTTCAGAAAATGGCAAACGCTTGTTTGGAAGGACCAGGGACCAACCGAAGGGCAAAGAGAAGAGAAAAGGAGGTGGAGGTGGGTGGGCAGAAGGGCAGCGGAGGTCAGGGGTGCAAGCTGACCAGGACGCGGCAGGAGAGGAGGCGAAGGCATGTCCTGTTTCTGAAAAGGGATGCGACGCTGTCAAATGGTCAAGCGAGAGCCTTGGAGGCCCTCAGGGGTGACCAGAGAAAAGGGCTGAGCGGGCGGGGGCTGCTGGGACACGGTTGTCTCTGGTCTCTCAAGGAGATGCAGCTCCTGGTCATTGTTTGGTTTGGTTTTTTATTTTTTCATCTTACCCAGCAGTTGTGTGTTGTGCGCATTGTTGCAGAACCGTGGCTTGGATTTGTAATTCACGCAGCTGCCCTCAGGTTAGTAAAAAAGTTCAACCATCTTTCACAAAGCTCCCGGTGGTTTTGGTTCGGGATGTCAGACATTCCATGGGGACCCCGTCCCCCCATTCGCAGCACAGTAGCTGCATCATGGGAAGGTCTCAGGGGACCTAGCCGGGACCCCTGAGCAGGTCCAAAGGTCCAGGGGGCGGTCATGGCTAGGACATGAAAAGCAGGACGCTGAGGACTGACAGGGGGCGCAAGGAGGGGGCAGAGAGGAGGAGGGAGGGGAGGAAGGCGGAGAGCGCGGCGCCTGGGTTGCCTGGAGCGGTGGTTGCCTCCTCACTAACTGCAGGAACGGGCCTGAGCCCAGATCGGGCCCTGTCCGAGGCTGCATGCACTTTCTCGTTTACTCCTCACACAGCCCTGGGGTAGGCTGCACCACCAGCCCCATTTCACAGAAGAGAGCCCGAGGCTCAGCCACGTGGCGTGAGTATGGCGGTGGGCGGCGGAGCTCTGGTGGGAGCTTGGCGGCACAGCCGCAGGAGCACGCCGCGCTGCCCTGAGACCCCCGCTCTTGACGGTTGTAATGTTTCCAGGCCGTGGCCCTGCGGGAGGGAGAACCTGCCCACTTCTGGGCCCTCGAGTGGTGCCTTTCTTCAGAAAGGTGATATTTGGCTAACTCTTTAGGCTTTGGTCTTGCCCACTCTCTTTGTTGAAGCCCAATAGATGGATTTCAGATGCCGCTGACCATTGTCGTAAACTCAGGACAGGCGAGCAGCAGGCATCGTGCAGCCTCTAGGAGAAAGCAGGGCTCGCTGGGCGGATGCCGCAGCGCAAGACCAGCCCCCTCCCCCCACACATTCTTGGAAAGTCTTAAAATATGCAGGAGAAATGGCATATTTTAAGAGTTGAAGCAATTGTTTTTATTTTAAGTGCAGTGAAATTTTACAAACATAAAAACCCAAGGATTTCCAGTTGCTAGGACTCAGGAGGCCCTCACTGTGGCAGTTTGAGATTATTTATGAGTTCCAAAAAGAGAGACTATGTTTGCAAACTGGTCTGTTCCTCTGGGCTTGATACCCTTTGGTTGTATTAGTTTCAGCTGAGATGTCTGATTAAATTAGGTTAGGGCTTTGATTCCACCACGTCAGTAGGGTGTAACTCAGTTTGAGTCCCCGCCCCTTGGTGGGCTATATAAATGGACACTCACTCAAGAAGACACACAGAAGAAGATACAGAAGAAGAAGAAAGAACTTTGTCAGTTTTGATCCTGGAGCCCCTGGGAGAGACGACCCATTCACCTGATAGTTTACAGCTGACTTTGTGAAGAGCACAGAGTAGCTGAGAAGCCCTGAGAGATGTGCCCTCTGCCAGCCTACAGCCAAGATCCAAGGAAGCTGGGCCCACAGAGCCTTCAGAGGAAGAAGGAAGGAGACACCAGGCAGACATCCCCGCCATCTGGCTCCAACACCTGGCAACTGACTTTGGTGAGAAATCAACCTTGAGTTGGACTCTTTAGGGCCTTGTCACTGTAGGCTTTTACCCCAAATAAATACCCTTCTAAAAGCCAACAGAGTTCTGGTCCTTTGCATCAGCACCCCTTTGGCTGACTAACACACTCACCAATGCTGAGCCACACCTTTATCTTGGCTTGGAGCTCTCCCTGCAAAGGCAGGGCGTGGGGGGTGCCAGAGCTGAGCCCCAGGCCTGCATGGCACCCACCACCACGGGGACGGGGCTTTCACTTCCCAAAGGGGGTCATGCTTTCAGGGTTTTCCCATTGTCCTCTGTGGACTTTGTGTCTAAAGAGAGGTTTACACTGGGACAAAGAGAAAGGGAAGCATGGTCTCAGAAATTTTCCAGGAAGAAAGGAGATGAGATTGGTGAAGGCTGAACTTCCTTCCCACCTGCTAAGACCCCACCATGTCTCCTGCTCAACTGGAGACTGGCCTCAGGTCTCCTATTCAGAGCCAAACAAAGGCTTCATCATCTACAAAAGGCTGTTACTAAAAATGGGTCAGTCCTTTGGGGGAAGATGCTGGTCCCTGGTGATAGGTGCACACACTCATGCACACAATAGGCATGTGTGCACATGTAAACCACATGTGTGTGTACATGTGTGCACATATGCATGCGCACACTCGTGCGTGCTTATGCACACCTGCGTGCAACACACATGCAAATGTGTGTATGCGTGCACACACCTGCCAGCATCCATGTGCGCACGCATGCATGCATGTACATGTGCACACTCATGCATACACACACCCACACACTTCGGACCGCACAGCAGACAAGGCCCTGAGCCACCAGGACAGGACATGACTCTCCCCAGGTGTCACGCAGCCATTGCCTGAGCACCTTCCAGAGACTTGGAGAACGATTTCCAGGAGCAGATGCTCCCCCTTCCAGCCTGCACTGAGTTACTCCTGCTGCAAGAAATCAAATTACTGCACGTTACTGGCGGGCAAAGGATTTCTTAAACGACAGTACATCTCTGTGGTTACATAAATGAGGCCTGACCTCGACAACTTGGATACTGGGGGGAGCAGGGAAAAGGGGGATCAAAGAGCCAAAAGCAGACCTTGGGTAGGATGAGGTCAAGACTGTCGTTGGGAACTAGGGAAATATTCTTATTTGGAGTGCATTCAGAGCTGATTTGGGGACACTCGTAAAAGTGTAGCCCAAGGAGAGAGAACTTTAATTCTTAAGAATAAAACTCCTCCATTATCCCAGCCATGGAAAAGTCTTGCCCAAAAGGAAAGAGTTGCATGGTCAGATTTGACTTTAGATCAGCCCTGGAGTCCTGAGGGCACGGGGCAGATGGAGAGGAGGTGGAAATGGACACGGGCAAACCTCGGCGTCAGGATGAGACCCGCATGGCGGGAGGTGGCAGCTGGAGGATGTGCGGGCACTTTCACATGCTGGGGGCTGGGCCTCTACCAGCAGCCCACGCCCTGCACCGACTGCCGTGAATTGTTCCAGGCGCCCATGGTCCCTGCCCGGATGACACCCACGACCAGGCCTAATCTTCTGGAAACAGCGTGAGTTTTGGAGAAGGGCGGCCTGCATCCCAATCCGGGTGCTTGCTGCGCATCCAAGGAGGAAGGGGCTGCAAAGGGCCCCGAGCAAGCCTCCGGCCAGTGGGACGACCCAAAGCCTGGCTGGGCTCGGCCATCTGGAGCAAGCAGGAAGCAGGCAAGGGGTGTGCCCCAGCCACCCACCCTAGGGGAACCTCCTCCTTCCCTGATGCTCTGTTCCAGGGAGAACTCAAACTCCAAACCTCCACTTCAACTGCCTGGAATCCCACTAAGGCCTTTAAGGAAACAGCCTTAGGTTTAACAAAATAAATCCAGGTGAGGAAGAGAGCAATATTCTCACCTCTAATTTTTCTTTTTCTTTGAGGTACCAGGGCCAGGGATTGAACCCAGGACCTCGTATGTGGGAAGCCGGCACTCAACCACTGAGCCACGTCAGCTTCCCTGAGTTGGGTTTTTCCTTTGTTTTGCTTGTTGTTTGTTTTTTGTTTTGCTTTGTTTTGTTTTTTCCAGGAGGCACCAGGAACCGAACCTGGGACCTCCCGTGTGGGAGGCGGGCACTCACCCACTTGAGCCACATCTACTCCCCCCCATTCAAAATTAATTTTTTCTTTTATTATTTCATAGTTTGTAACATTTTTGACTTATTTATTTTTTCTGATATAAAAATTCTCACTTTAGCATATGTGTACCTATAAATATACATTATGTAATTTATATATAAATACAGCAAATATATAATAAGTGATTATAGAATATATGAAGGACACAGGAAAAATATAAGGAAGAAAACTAACATCACCCATATTCCACAACCCAGAGACAATCACCATGAAAGTTTTGGCCTTTCAGTTTTTCTTCTGTGGACACACTCACACAAACCCCCTTGAAAAACTTAGACTGTGAATTTATCCATCCCATTTCTAAGGTACGTCCTTTTAATTTTTTCATAAATCACAAATCTGGATCTTCCAGGCCAATATCCGGCAGGAAGGGCAGGGGCTTTCAGGCGCGGCTAGCTCCCGGGCAGCTCTCACCACCCTCCCATGATGTGGGAAACAATCAGGAACAGCCTAAGCCCTTCTGAGGCTTTCGGTGACCTCCTCCGGCCTTTGACCCTGAGGGCATTCAGTGCGGGGCTACCCTGTGAGGTCAGCCCCGCCTTCTGGCTCTCATTCCGTCAGGCAGGCCCTGGAAGGCAGGTGGCCACGGGAGGGTGAAGCGGCCATGCCAGCCGCCACCTCTCCTTCCCCTGGAACGCAGGGCCCTCACTTGGCAGAGGGAAGCTTCCAGCAGCCTCCTCTGCTGACAGTAAGGTTTTACGGCCTTGAAGGGCAGGAGCGGTTTCACCAAGCCACAGTGTCTCAAGAGCAGCTAGTAGAGAACCCAAAGGAGCACGTTGGTGGCTGGACTTGGACGTGAACCGGCCTCCAGTGAACCCCTGATAAGGGACGACCTCAATGATCTCGAGAAATATTTTGCAATGAACACGTTATTGAGATTACTTGATAACAACAGCCCCTTTCAAAAT
>JAQZBX010021524.1:0-32214 GCA_029593785.1 Cabassous unicinctus
CATAAAAATCAAGATTTTTCACAGTACATACCAATATTTGTAAAATGATATACAAATATATATGCATATATGTGTATTTTCTTACATAAATATTATTTTATATATATATATTTTTTTTGCTTTTGTACATTGTCAAAAATAAGTTGGGATTTTCTGTGAGGTATGTCTTCTGTTCCATTTATCTATTTCTCTGTCCCTTTTCCTGTACCATATTATCTTTATTAATATGGATATATATATTTGTAGAAAATTTATCTTCCATGTGTTTCTCAGTGATTCTGAAATTGCCTTAGCATTCTGAGCAATAGAAATATATAAACTATAACAAAATACAAAGCTGTTTTGGGACAGTAGTGTAGAGACTGATGGTGAACAAATGGTGTTAAAAGCTGTGGAATCATAGGGAGAACCTTATAGACTTGTTACTCCAAGCATATGAAGAGTAGGTGTGTGAGGGATGGCAGTGGGTCCATGGGTATTGTTTGTGGTCACAAATATAGAGTATGACTGAGAGTATTTAGATGGTCTCTTGCTTACCAGATCCTAGTTTCTCAAGAAAAAAATAAAGATAGTTTACTTTCATTTTTTCATTTAGTTTTGTTTATACTTTTATTACTTTGAAGAAGTGCTCCTCTATTCTTATTTTCCTCAAATGTGTTAGGTTTTGTGAAATGATTTTTTTCTGAAAAAACATAGGGTTATATGATACTTCTTTACCCTTTTCACAAATTATATTGATTGATGCCTGAATATTAAACCAGTGTTGAATAAATCCCACTTGGTTGTGTTGTAAATTATATTTGTACATTGCTGAACTTGATTTACTAATATTTTGTTTGGGTTTTTCTTTCTAAATTCATGAAAAATATTGGTGTAGTTTTCATTTGGTATTATGTTCATCTGGTCTTTGAATCAGGTTAGTATTGGCCTCATAATGTATGTTGGGAAGTGTTTCTTGCTCTTTCTGTAGACAGTGTGTAGAATTGTTATTAATTCTTCTTTAAAAAATTAGTGAATTACTCAGTGAAAAAACTGGCCCTTGAAATTTCTTTTCCTGGAGAGTTTTAGCTACTAATTCAATTTCTGCAGTGATATAGGAATATATTGATTATTTAATTTTGGTTGGTTTTTAGTAGTTTATAGTTTCAATGAATTTGTCTATTTCTTCTAAGTTGTTGAATTTGTGGGTGCAAAGATGTTCCTAATATTTTTTTGTCTTTTAATTTCTGCCAGGTATGAAGTCATAACCTAATTTCATTTCTAATATTACTGATTTGTATTTTTTCTCTTTTTATCTTTGTCAGTCTTTTTAAAAGTTTATGAATATTTTTGATGTGGATAGAATCAACTCATTGTTACTTTGATATTCTCCATTCTTTCCCTATTTTAAATGTCATTGAATTCTGTTTTAATTTCTTATATGTTTATTTCTTTTTGCTGGCTTTGTTTTTTTTCTCTTCACTTTTTTAGTGTCCTAAGATTTGAAAATTAGAGTTTTGATTTGAGATATTTTCTTTTTATACTATAAGCATTTAGTGCTATAAATATCTCTCCCAATGCTGCTTTATCTGCATCCCTTAACTGTTGACATTTTATATTTTCATTTTCCTACAGTTTTATTAATTTATTTGTAATGTTTAATAATTCCTCTTTGAATCATGGATTTTGAGAAATGAGTTGCATGCTTTCCAAGATTTTGGATATTTTTTCTGTTATCTTTATGATTTTATGTCTTCTTTGATAACATTATTTTCAGAGAACAGACTCCATGTGATTTCAATTTTAAAAATATCACTGATGTGCTATATAACCCATTATATGGTTTATCTTTGAGAATGGACATTTGAAATGAATTGGTGTTCTGCTCCTTTGGAGTAGAATATTTTATAAATCTCAGTCACATCCTTTTGATTTATAGTGTTACCACTAGTTTTCTGTCTTAGTGTTCTTTCAGTTCCTGAGAGTGTATTATGAAATCACCAACTGTAATTGTGTACTCATTTATTCCTCCTTTCAAGGATGTCAATTTTGTTTTATTCATTTTAAAGCATTTCAACTTGGTCCATACACATTTAGGAATGCTAATATTTTGTGGTAGAGATATCCTTTTATCATCATGTAATGTTCTTTCTTGTCACTAGCAATTTTCTTTGCTCTGAAGTCTACTTATCCATTATTAGTAATGCCATTTATGTTTTTTAATTGATATTTTCATGATGTGCCTTTTTTTCCATCTTTTTTCTTTTAACCTACCTATGTTATGTTTAAAATGGGAGTCTTGTAGAGAGCATATAATTCATGAGGTATTTTTTGTTTTTTGTTGTGCAGTCACTCTGACAATCTCTGTCTTTATTTGTTGAACTTAGGACACTTACATTTAAGCAACTATAGTCATGCTTATATCTGCTATTTTATTTTATTTTCCATGCTTTTTCCATTTCATGTTACTTGTTTTCTCCTTCCCTGCCTTCATGTGTGTTAATTGGACATATTTATATAATTCCCTTTTTAATTATTTATAGTGTATTAAATATATCATTTTTATGATGTACTTAATGGTTGCTCTAGGTATTTTAATACACATATGTAACTGGTATCTGCTTCTTACCACTTTATATGTAAAACTACCACCTGTTTAATTTACTTTAACTCCACAAATTTTTAATAAAATTGTCACATATTGCTTTTACATACCTTGAACACCAAATTTAGCAGCACAGTAGGTGTTAAAATTTTGCCTCTATCATCAAATATTATTAAGAAACACACAGGGGATAAAATAAATAAATAACATTAAAATGGGGATACATAATACACCTGGATTTTATCTATTTTTATGATATCCTGTCCTTTCTGAAATTCTAAGCCCTCTTCTGTTATTATTCATTTTCTTTTTCTAGTGCTACCATTAACAATTATTTAACATTAGATCTAATAGAGACAAATTGTCTTAGTTTTCCTTCATTAGGGAATGAATATCACCTGGTGTGCGTTTTCCATTTCTTCTCTGCTAGTGCATGAGAGAAAAATTGTTTATTTTGACATCTTCAGTCACTAGTTGGAGGGCCAGTGGATATTGGGCATGGGCCACCTTTTGCCAGAGGAGATAATATTGGAATTTCTACTCATTCTATTTTATTCCTAATCCTTCAGATTTCTCCATGATTGCCTGCTGTATTATTTATATGTGTTTTAGATGTACTTAGAGAAATACGGGACAAATGAGATTATGTAATCTTTTCACAAATCACAAAGGCATGTGCTTTAATCATAATAGTAATAGTTTCTGTAATTGAATCACCAAATCTCAATGATGTAAAAATGCTTATTACTCTTTCATTTTACAACTGAATGCAGCCTGTGTGCTCCTTGATGTTTTTCCTCAAAAAGTTAACTTATTGACCCATATTTCTTATATCTTGTAATAACAATATCTGAAGCATAAAAGTCATTATAGAAGCTGAAATGAGAGCTAAGACATCCATGGACATTGTTTATGGGCCATGCCTGGAAGGGGCTTCATCAATTCAGTCCACATTCCAACTACCAGAGCTGAATCACATAGTCTCCTACACAACTGTAAGGAAGCTTGAGAAATATCATTTTATAAGACATTGAAAAATGATAAGAAACCCAGGTATTGATGAACATAATAGACCTCTATTAGACCATAAAATCTAAAGTACAGAAAGGAACGTGTTCAGATTGTGTAACAGGGAAGCAACTTAACTCAAAAAGGAATAAATTTCAAATTAGATGTTAGAATATGTCTTAGAAACAAAAAATCTATTTCCTTTCATTGGAAGAGGAAATTACTACTCCTAAAATTTTATCACTTCCAAAATTTTCTTACTCTGTCACTTAATTTCACCTTCATCTTATGATCATTATCTTCATCATGAATTTTGATAAAATGTTTAGTGTGCAGCAGAGTCTACTCAATATACTACCTGTGAAATATCTTTATTTATATTTCTTTCTTATATCAATCTCTTCAAGAAAGGTACTATATGAATACTTTATAAATATAGAAACAATCACTTAAGGTTAAGAAATTTGTTGAAATTCATTGTAATAGTTAATATTATGTGTCAATTACCTAGTTTTTGTTGTCTGATTGTTTGAACCAATACTGGCTTATTTGTTACTGTGGACTTATTTCACAGATGAGATTAGCACCAACAATAAATTGATCTTAAGTAAAGGTGTTTAGTCTCCATGATATGAGGAAGCCCAGTTTAATCAGTTGGAGGATTTAACAGCAAGAACTGAAGGTTCCCAAGGTCGAGACAACTTCTACCTCAATTCTTCAATATTAGTGCTTACCAAAATTTCCAGCCTGCAAATTTCCCTGTGGAAATTGGACTCAGCAGCACCCATGATCCAATAAGAAACCCTCAGCTAGACTAACAAAGGAAAAAAGGAGAAGATGCAAATAAATGAAAAATGAGAAAGAGGATATCACCTCTGTTCCCACAGAAATAAAGAATATCATAAGAGAATACTTTGTTAAATTGAATGTTAACAATTGGATAATTTAGAAGAAATGGACAAACTTATAGAAATACAAAAGCAAGCTATATTGACAAAAGAAGAAATTAATGGACTCAACAAACAAATAACAAGTAACAAGACTGAATGAGTTATCAAAAACTTCCCACCCAAGAAAATCCCAGGACGAAATGGCTGCACACGTGAATTCTAACAATCATTCCAGAAAGAACTAACACAAAACCTGATCAAACTCTTCCAAAAATAGAAATGGAGGGAACATTACCTAACTCATTCTATGATGCTAATATCACCCTAATACCAAAGCCACATAAAGACACAACAAGAAAAGAAAAGTACAGAGAACTCTCTCTAATGAAGATAAATACTAAAATCCTTAACAGATTCTTTACTAAGCATATTCATCAACACATCAATGAATTATACACCATAATAAAGTGGGTTTTACTCCTGATATGCAAGGATGGTTCAGCATAAGAAAATTAATCAATATATTATGGGACATTAACAGAACAAAGAAAAAAAATCACAAGATCATCTATATTGATGAAGGAAAAACAGTGGATGAGATAAAAGCATTCTTCCTTGATTAAAAAAAAAAACACTGAAAAGATAGGAATAGAAAAAAAAGTTCTATTTTTTTTAAGTGTATGTATGAAAATCTCACAACTAAATCATACTCAATGGTGAAATGCTAAAGGCTTTTCCTTTAAGATTTGGAAAAAGACAAGGATGACCACTTTCACTGCTCTTACTTAACTTTGTGTTAGAGTACTAGCTTGAACATTTAAGCAAGAAAAAGCAATAAAATTCTACCAAATTGGAAAGGAAGAAGTAAAATTTCACTATTTGTAAATGACATGATCCTATGCTAAGAAAGTTATGAAAGATCTACAACAAAGCTTTGAGAGCAGGTAAACGAGTTCAGTAAAGTGGAAGGATATAAGATCAACATGCAAAATTCAGTAGCATTTCTGTACACTACAATGCATAATCTGAATAGGAAATCAATAAAAATTCCATTGACAATAGGAACTAAAAGAGTCAAATATCTAAGAGTAAACTTAAAGATGTAGATGACTTTTATACAGACATGTACACAACATAATCAATATCTCCTTTTTGGAATTCATAAATAATATCAAACTGCCACAGGCAGAATTGATTAGGAAGTTCATGCCATTAAATTCAATTTTATTACTGTAAAGGCATTCCTTACTTCACCCAATTTGTCCTTTGATTCTCTGTTGTCACATTATTCTATTGTTTGTCTTTTTTACACTTCAATTTACCCTTCCTGATAATCTTCACATCTACACTCTTCTCCACATCTTTCACCCTGTTTTTTTTATTTTTTTTCCTTTCAGGCTTATGCATTTCCTTACCATCGCCTCTAATTCTGGCCTTTTGTTAACAAATTCTAAAATTTTTTTGCTTGTGAAGACTTTAAACTCATCCTTTATTTTGAACGAGAGCTTTGCCAGATATAGTATTATTGCCTGACAGTTTTTCACTTTCAGTACCTTAAAAACATCATACCATTTTCTTCCATCCCTTTGGTTTCTGATGAGAACTTGCACTTAATCTTATTGAGTTTCCCTTGCAAGTGAAGCTTTGCTTTTCTCTTGCTGGTCTCAGAATCCTCTATTTCTGATATTTTTCACTCTGAATAAAAGTTGCATCAGGGTAGGTCTCTTCCATTTTTGGTGCATTGTACTTCTTCGATATTGATATATGTGTCTTTCCTAATGTTGGGAAGTGTATTAGTAAGCCAAGGGTTGCTGAACCAAAGTACAAAAAATATGTTGGCTTTAATAAAGGTTATTCATTTGGGGGTAAAATCTTAGTTATAAGACCCTAAAGAGTCTAGCTCAGGGTTGCTTTCTCACCAAAGTCAGGTGCCATGTGTTGAAGCAAGATGGCAGGTGATTTCTGCCTGGTCTCCCTCCTTCTTCCTCTTAAGTCTTGGAGGCCCAACTTCTTCTGACCTCAGCTGTAGGCTGGCATATGGCTTGTATCTCAGGACTTCCAATACCAGTCTGGCATTGTGCTCATTTCTTTCCAAGCTTTCTAAGCTGGTCAGCTGCTCAGCTGCAATCAAGTGAATGCCTCAGCACTCCCCAGGCTTTAGCTGATTGACCCTTCTGATTTCTGGCATATATGGAGCTCTCTCTCTTCTACTGTGTGTGTTCATTTATATAAACTCACAAAGTGGGCAGGTACTCAATCCTATGCCATGTCCTACTGAGGAGGTCTTCTCAAAAGTCCTAAATTGATTTAATCAAGTAAACTTAAAACAATTGAAATTAGTATAATCAAAGGGTATCATACCCAGAGGAACAGACCAGTTTACAAACATAACCTCTCTTTTTGGGGATTTATAAATAATCTCAAACTGCCACAGAAAGTTTTCAGTCTTTAGTTCTTCAAATATACTTTCAGCCACTTTTCCATTCTCTTCTCCTTCTGGGACACCAATACTGTGATTGTTTGTGCATTTCATGTTTTCATTCAATTCTCTGAGACTCTGTTCCATATTTTCCATTCTCTTCTCCTTCTGTTATCTTGTATTTTAGAGTTCAGTTGTTCTGTTTGAAATCACTAATTCTGTCTTCAAGCAATTCAAATCTGCTCTTATATGACTCTAATGTATTCTTTAATTATGCTTTTTTTCCAAAGTGACAGAGAATGTTTATGGTAATTCAAAGTATCAGACTAAGAACTGTGAGCTCTGTTTTAAAGTGTGTCTTGATTGATTGATTTTTATATTTTTAAAGAAGCTATTGTTTACAATAATCATACATAAAATATATAAGGGATTCCCATATGCCCCAGCCCCACTCCTTCCCAAACTTACCCACATCAACATCTTTTATTAGTGTGGCACATTTTTCACAATTGATGAATACATACTGAAGCATTGCTACTAACCATGGACTATAGTTTATATTATAGTTTACACTCTGCCACACACAAATTTATAGGTTAAGACAAAATATATACTTGTCTGTGTCTGTTAATGCAATGTCATAAGGGCAATTTCAATGTCCCAAAAATGCCCACATGTTAAATATATTAATCCCTCTCCCTCCACTCTGAAACTTTGATGACCAATGCCTTTATACCAATGATAAAAGATAAAAGTTCTTCCATTGCCAGAATGATAAGACTATAATAGAATAATAATGTCTGCTTTAGTCCATTTTTCATTCTGCAATCTTGAGGATTTTGGGATGGTGATGTCCATTCTGTTTCTAATAAAGAGGGGACTTGGGTCCCATGGGACAGATGGCTGGAACTTTCTTGCTTGTAGTTGCAGACATTCTGTGTTCCTTAGGATGTGTGATGTACATCATCACCTTGTTAATTGTCCTGGGTGAGTCCAATGAACTGGAGAGTAGGTTTTGCAACTCTGCTGAGATTCAGGGCTCAACCAACACATGAACAGACCAAAGATTTAAATCTCTGGGACATATATTTAACAAGCAGTGTGATACTTATAGTTTCAGTTAAAAGTGACATAAGATCCATGTGTAGGGAAATTATAAATGAGTCTAACTGTAACATGGGGAGCATACATTCCAAAGTAAGTTCCCCTGACAGGGTGCAAAATTACTGAGCTTGTCTGCCCTGGTTATAGTGTCTAGATGTTTCTAGAACCCTCAGGACCCCTGCTATTTGAACCTTTGCTTATTGTGGCTGACAATAAGATCCTGTTGAGATGTGCAAAAGCATAGCCTCTGGAATGAACTCAGTACTCCAAGGTCTTTTTCCAGATGCATTGCTAGTTGGTGCTTGACAATAACCCCTCATTGCCAGGAAGGCTCATCCTTGGGAGTCATGTTCCAAGCCAGAAGTAATCGTAGTTGCATTCATATGCTTAGTTTGATTTACAGGGAGAGAACACTTGAGCCACAAGGAAACTTTCAGGAGGTAACTCAGGCCATATAAAATACTTGATTAAGTTTTAATCTCACAAGAAAAGTTTCATAAGTACAATCATCAATACCAACAGTCTGGGATAATGGTCTGTCTTACTACACTAGGCTCAGCACATTTTCTCCAGAGATTCTTGCTGTTCTGTTAGAGAATGTAGCAGTACTCCCCAGGATGGGAATTCAATACTCCCTTGGTTATTTTTGGGTCTCCACCCACCAAGATAACACTCCATGAACATTAGAATATATTCATATGCCTTAGAGGCCCTTCCCAGGTTCACCATTCCCTACAAATTCCCCCATCAATGACACATCACATGAGTGATCTTCCCCTGCCTCAGTTGGGATGCTTCTGTGATCCAAAATTCTCCAAAAATGAAGCCAAAAAATAAAATTAATAAAATAATATGATAATTTTAAAATAAATAAAATGTAAAAATAAAAAATAAAAAAAACTGAATAAAATAAAATTTTAATATACTGTGTCTTTCATCATTGGGACATCTTTCTTGTATGTATAGTGACAATTTCGTCCATATGGTCCCCCATTGTCTTTTACTTTTTCTTTTTGATTTTATCTTCAAAAAAGCTTTAGGTTACAGGAAAGTCACATAGAAAATATAGGGGATTCTAATATAATCTATGCCCTCCCCCTTTTCCATTCTCCCCTATTAATAATATTTTACATGTGAATAGGACATTTGTTACAGATGACATACAAATATTGAAATATTGCTGCTAGCTATGGTCAATGGTTTACATTATGGTTTATGTTTTGGACAGTACACTTTTGCAAAAACTTAAAATGGCCTGAATCCATTATTGTAATGTCATGAAGAACAATATTAATGTCCAAACAATGCCCCATGTTCCAGTATTTTTAATCTCATTTATCATGTCTTTCAATTCCATAAAGTATGTTACTTTTCTTTGCAGACTTTCAAATTGTTCCTTATGGTCAACAAATGTCTTCTTAATTTTCATTATCTCTTTAGTCATATATATATATATTTCTTTGAATTGATTTAGGAGAGTTGTATGATTATCCCTGATTATCTTAAATCCTCTGTCTCTTCAGAATATTTGGTTTGTTCTTTTGGCTGAATCACCACTTCTGTTTCTTACCATGGCTTGTAATTTTTTGCTAATGTCTAAGCATCTGTATATTTTGGTGAATTTTCTCTGACTGCCAACTTCTGTCTGTTGTTTATTGTTTCGTTTGTTTGTTTTTTTTTACACAGTTGTGCTATGATATTTGGTTCAACTTAATCTAAATCTTTAATATTGCCAAGCTTAAGTTACCAAAATCAGGCCAGGGACTCAATAATGGGGCACAGATTTTCTCCCAGGGCTAAGGATGCAGACAGATCCCAAAACAGTTTTGTCCTTGCAATTTCCAGACCAGTCAGCAAATGGTACTTTTCAGCACACTTTTCCACAGAGGTTTTTCAGTCTTGGCTTTCCTGTGTTCCTGTGCTGAATCTCCAGTGCAGAGATTCAAAGGACCTCTGCTGGCTTAATTCACTGAAGAAAAAGACCCACAACTCCCCTCCCTTTTCCCTTGAAACAGCTGAGAGGGAAGAAATTATCTGTTACCCTCTCAGTGAGCTGCATTGAGCCAGGGGTCTTACCTCAGCCTAATATCTTGGGAATGGAGGTAGGGGAGCCCTTCCTGGTCACTGCTCGTGTTTGATCACTCATTTTCATTGTGTCGGGTTCTATGTCTCTAGGTCCCTCCCACTCCAGGGAGTTGTGTAGTACTTTTCGTTTCAGCTGACCCCCAAAGCAGATATTCAGGAAGCTTTTTGCAAGAGCTCTATTGTTTTTCTGAGAGAATTGAGCCCTTCCTGCTAGTCTGATATCATCTTCTCCAAACCCTGTGGAACTAGCCTTATTTTACAATATATTTCCTAGATATTGTTCAAATATAATTATGTTTTCTGTTATTTAATTGTATATAAGCAAATAGTTATAAGCAAATAGAATGATATAAATTACATCCCATACTTAAATGGAAGTTAGTATAATCTAAAACTCTTCTATACCTTATTTTTATTTTATTCTTCATATCATTATAATTTCTTCTTGGCTTTATTCAATCCCTTATTTATTCTCCCTTGGGTAGCCTTGCCAATACATCAATTTGTATATAAGCAGTCATATCTGTAGTGTAAATTCCAGATGTTTAAGTGATAAATTGGAAATATTTTTGTAATTTTCATATGTATGAAAAAATGTTCCCTCCATAAAGTTCATCCATTTTGTATGCTCATCAGTGCAGTCTTGCTTTCCAACAGTCTTGTCATCAGAAAGTTATATCAAATGTTTCACTTTGCAAAATCATTGTTCTTCAAATCAGCATTTGTGTTATGATTAGGTTGAGCATATTTTTCAGATGTTTAAGGCACATTTTATCCATTTTTTGGTCATCTATCACTTCACTTCTTTTGTCTATTTTTTTAAAACTGATTCATCAGTGTTTTTATTCTTAGTTTCAAAAACATTTTTACTAAGGTCATGAGTTGAAGTAAAAAGTAAAAATAATAAAAAGTAATAATTTTTAAAGTTTCCTTTCAATATAGTGAAACAACACACTTAAATAATCAGTGGATCAAAGATGAAAATGCAAGTGAAATCAGGAAATATTTCAAAACAGATGAAAACAAGAACATAACATCAAAACCTATGGGATAGAACCAGTGGTGTTCTGATAGTGAAATTTATAGCCCTCAATGTTTACATTAACAAAGAAGAAAGTGTTAAAATCAGAGACTTAAATGCACACCTGGGGAAACTAGAAAAGGAATAACAACCTAACTCCAAAGCAAGCAGAAAGAAAGAAATAACAAAGACTAGAGCAGAAGTAAATGAGACTGAGAACAAAAAATAAAAACAATAAGAAAATCAACAAAATCAAAACTTGGTTCTTCAAGAAGATCAAAAGATTTATGTTTTGAAAAAGTTTGCACTTAAGAACTAGGGCAAGGCCTTTTTCTCTGCATTTGCAAAAATTATATCAAGACCAATCAATAAATATATTGAATACCAAAATCTACCCTTGTATATAATTGGATAGATAATTAGTTTTATGAAAGGAAAAGAGAACAAGTAGTCCTTCCAATTATAACATTGCCTAGACTTTGAACTGTGTGTTCATAATAAAGTACTCTGTTTTGCTACAGCTTATTTAAACAACAATGGTTACAATGGCTTTTTTCCACCCTTCCATACTCTCCCTACATACAATCTTGTCCTCCTAGTTTATTAACTTTTTATTACTTCTTCCCCCAGTGCTTTCAAAGACAATCATCACATGGTACCTGAAAATGTTTTTGTTTCACCTTATAATTTAAATGATAATTAATAATTTAATTGGTACAGAATTCTAGATTTAAGTTCTTATGTATCCACTCTTCAAAGCAGTCACCCTAATGTTCATTAACATAGGTTATGTGTATTCCCTTTTTTTGGAGGCTTTTAGAATAATTTTTGCCTTAGAAATTTTAAAATTTTATGGTTGATAACTGTATATGTATTGTTATATTTTTGCTAATATTATTTTGACACTTTAGTTGCCTTTTGAATAACTCAGGAATTTTACATTATTCTGGGTTATACTTTATTATACCTTCAAATATTTCCTCAAAACTACTTTTTGAAACTAATAAACTATTTTAAAGATGTTTTAGATTACAGAAAATTTACATCAAAACTGTACACATGCCTCTTCTGTCCCTTCTACTTGTACCTATAGTTGGTGCTGGAGTCGGTAGGTGTACGCCCAAGAGACTTGAGTCTTTGGGCTCTCTAAGTGCCAGCTGTGCCCTAAGCCTCAGTGGAGTTGCAACACATTTATATTTTGGACCATACACTTTTATAGATTTTAATGAAGTTTGACATGCTCTGTATCTATCCTTGCAAGATCATGTAGAAAAATTCCATTACCCAAAAATGCCCTGTATGGCATCTATTCTATTCCTCTGTCCCTCTCCCTTCAGGACCCACAGTAACAACCAAGATTAACTCATTGAAGGACCAGATTCATAGCTACTTGCATCAACATTGAGGGCTTGACATACTGCCTGCCCTTCCCTATTAGGCACTGCATATGTTCTCAAGAGACTCCTGCCCTTCCAGTTGAGACCATAGCAGGATTCCCCAGGATGGGAGTACAACACTGTCCTGCTCATTAGGTGAGTCTTCATCCCCTGATATAACACACTATTGCAAGATGAATGCTGCAAACTCCCCAGAAGCCTACTGCAGGAGTGCCCTGTGCTGCATGCCTCCCACGTGCAACATGTTAAACCAGTAAATCTACCCTGTCATATATGCCAAAAGAAAATAACCAGCATTGTAGTTTCAACCACATACCCTCAAATTCCCAGAGTTCAACTGGTCCCTCACCCAACCCTCCCCCCAATTCCATGGACAGTCTAATTCATCCACCCCATTCTACCACATTCACAAACCAGCACCATCCAACCCAATAGCATCACTGCACCAATGTTATGCCCATCCTCTGTATAACTACACCCTTCCACATTATCATGGATTTTGTCCATATAGGCACTGACTCAGAAACTTTCTCCCTTTCTGTCTCCTGTAAACCTATCTTCCAGAGCTAGCTCTGTGAGTCTGCTCAACTTGCTTAATTCATATCAGTGAGGTCATGTAATATTTGTCCTTTAGTTTCTGGCTTGCTTCACTCAACATAAGGTCTTCAAGATTCATCCATGTTATTCCATATGTTAATACTACATTCCTTCTTACAGTTGAATAATATTCCATTCTATGTATGTACCATAATTTGTTTATCCATTCATCTGTTGATGGACATTTAGGTTGTTTCCAAACTTTGGCAATAGTGAATGATGTCATTATGAACACTGGTGTGCAAATATCTGTCCGTGTACCTGCTTTTAATTCTTTTGGGTATATACCCAGCAGTGGGATTGCTGGATCATATGGCAGTTCTATTTTTCAATTCCTGAGTAACTGTGAAACTGTCCTCCACAATGACTGCACCATTCTACATTCCCACCTAAAGTGTATAAGTGTTCCCATTCCTCCACATCCTCTCCAACACTTGTAGTCCTCTGTTTTTTTAATAGCCATCAGACTAATGGGTGTATGATGATATGTCATTGGGGTTTTGATTTGTGTTTCTCTAATTACTAGTGATGTTGCTCATCTTTTCATGAGCCTTTTAGCCATTTGTATTTCTTCATTGGAGAAGTCCCTATTCAAATCACTTGCACATTTTGTAAATGGGTTGCTTGTCTTTTTATATTCGAGGTGTTTGATTTCTTTATATATGCTGAATATTAGGCCCCTATCAGATACATGGTTACCAAATATACTCTCCCATTGAGTAGGCTGCGTTTTCACTTTCTTTTTTTTTAATATATATATTTTAAATGATACTTAGATTATATGCATGTTACATAAAAATATAGGGGATTCCCATATGCCCCCCTCCCTACATGTCTCATATTTTCACACATTAACAACATCCTTTGTTAGTGGGTTACATTCATTACAACTGATAAACCATTTTGGAGCATCGCCACTAAGCATGGATTAGAGTTTCTGTTATAGTTTACTTTCTCCCCCACACAATATTTTGGTTATGATGAGATATGTAATGTCTGTGTCTGTCATTGTCATTTCATTCAGGAATATTCCTAAACCCCAGAAATACCCCCATATTACTCGTATTTTTCCCTTTCCCTGCTCACAGAACCTCCAGTGTCCACTGCCTCCCCATCAATGAAAAAATTTCTTCCATTGCTACAATCACAAGTCTATATTAGAATGTCAGTAAGTCAAGTTTTGTCCATAGTTTTTCCCACAATCCTGAGGGTTCTTGGATGATGATGCCCACTACACCTCTAATTGAGGGGGAGGCTTTAATCCCATGGGGCAGAAAGATGGGACTCTCTTCCTTGCCACTGTAGACTCTTTAAGCTTTTGGGATGACTCTTGTTCATCATCATTTCCTTGTTATTTGTCCTGGATGAGTCCAATAAACTGGATAGTAGGTTTAGCAACTCTGTTGAGATTGAGGGCCTGGCTGGCACATGGAAAGCCCAAAGATTTTAGTCTCTTGGATGTACACCTATCAACCCTAGTACTAATTATAGGTTCAAATAGAAGGGTCAAAAGAGCTATGTTTAGGTAAACCACAACTGAGTCCATCTCTTATACCGGGTAACATAAATTACAAAGTAGGGTACTCTGGTAAGGTATTCAAATCACTTGATATCACTCCTGAGATATCTGCCCTGACTATAGTGTTTGGAAGTCTTCAGAGCCTTCATAAGATCCACTATTTGAAATAGTATTTACTTTGGCCATCAATGAGATCCTGCAGAGACATACATAAGCATAGCCTCTGGAATGACCTTCTGCCTCCCTATGAAGTCTGATAGCCATATAAACTCATTTGTCTTTACCTTTCCCCCTTTTGGTCAAGGTCTTTTTCCAGTTGCATTGCTAGTTGGTGCTTGATAGTAGTCCCTTGGTGCCAGAGAGGCTTATCCTCTGAGTCATGTCCCATGCTGGGGGGAAGGTAATGTCTTTATTAGCTGAGGTTCACTTAAAGAGAAGCCACATTTGTGCCACTGGGAGGCTCTCAGGAGGTAAATCTTAGACACCTATAATAATAGGCTAAGTTTCAATTTCAATAGTAAAGATTCATAAGTACAGTCATCAATATTAATTGCCTATCAATTGCCCATCCTCCTTCACTAGTCATTGCCCCTGTACTCAGGGGATTCTTGCTGTTCCATTAGAGAATATGGCAGAGCCACATAGGATGGGAATTTGATATTCTTTCAGTTACTGTGTGAATCTCCATCCACCATACTATGCTCCGTGAACATTCATACAAATTTATGTGCCTTATATCTATGCCCAGGTGAACCTCCTCCCATATATCCCCGATCACTGACACACCGCACAAGTGATCCTCACTTGTCATGGTCGCAACTCTTCTGTAATCCAAAAGTTCTTCAAAAATGAGCCAATAAAATAGCCAGATACAATTAATAAGAAAATGAAATAATGATAGTTTTAAAAATAAGAAATAATATACAAGGAGTAATAAAAATACTGAAAAATATTTAATAACTAAATAAATTTCTCTTTGTCATTATGTCTTTTATTACTGTAAGATCTGATATCTTGAATGTATAGTGACATTGTCTTCCATTTATTTACCCAGTGTCTTACTATTTTCATTTTGTCTTCAAAGAAGTTTTAGGTTACAGAAGTCACGTACAGAAAATAAGGGATTTGTATATACCCAACAACTTCCCTTTTTTTCCCTTTCCCTTATTAATAACATTTTATATATGGATGGTTCATTTGTCACAATTGATGAAAAATATTGAAACATAGCTACCAACCATGGTCAATGGTTTACATTTATATTTTGGACCATACACTTTTATAAATTTTCATGAAATTTAACGTGGTCTGCATTCATCATTGCAAGACCATGTAGAAAACTTCCATCAACCCAAAAAATGCCAAATGATAGATCTATTCTATTCCTCCCTCGCTCTCCCCTCAGGACCCATGGCAAACAACAGGTTTCACTCCTTGAGGAACAAGACTCGTAGTTACTAGCAACAACATTGAGGGCTTGACATCCTCCCCTATTAGGCACTGCCTATGCTCTTGAGAAACTCCCACCCCTTTATCTGAGAACATAGCAGGACTCCCCAGGAATGTTGTCCATCACCTTCCCATTAACTTTGTGGGTCTCCAACCGCTGATATAAATCACTATGACAACATGAACACTCACACATTCCCTTGATTCCTGCCGGAGGTGTGCCTTGTCCCAAATGCACCCCATATCCAACACCCTAAACCAGTAATCTTCTACTGCAATGTTGTCAGAAGAACATTCCAAACATTTTAGTTTTAACCACATGCCTGCAAATCTAGAGTGCTCACCTGCTCCCTCTACCATTCCTCCTCCAAGTTCCATGGACAGTCCAACATACCCTCCCCACCATACAGCACTGAGAAAACAGCAATGCCCAACCCAAAAGTATCACTGCACCACTGTCATGGCCCTGTGCTGCACAATTGCATACTTCTAACTTATCATAGATTTTGGCCATATGAGCATTGGCTCACAGCCTTCTTCTCCCTTTCTATCTCCTGTAAACCTATCTTTCAGGATCTAGCTCTGTAAGTCTGCTCAATTTACTTAATTCATATCTAAATTAAGTGTCTGGCTTCCTTCACTCAATATAAGGTCTTCAAGTTTCATCCATGTTATTCTGTGTGTTAATAATGCATTCCTTATTATAACTGAGTAATATTACATTATATGTACATACCACAATTTGTTTATCCATTCATCTGTTGATGGGCATTTAGGTTGATTCCAACTTTTGACAATAGTGAAGAATGCCACTATGAACATTGATGAGCTTATATCTGCTTGTATCCTTGCTTTAAATTCTTCTGCATATATACCCAGCAGTGGAATTGCTAGATCATATGGCATTTCTATAGATAGCTTTCTGAGGAACAAACTCTCCTCCAAAGTTGTTGCACCATTCTACATTCCCACCAGCAGTGGATGAGGGTTCCCATTCTTCCACATCCTCTCCAACACTTGTAATACTTACTTTTTAAATACCCACCAGTCTAATGGGTGAAAAGTGTATCTCATTGTAGTTTTGATTTGCATTTCCCTAATAGCTAGTGATGTTGAACATCTTTTCAAGTTCTTTTTAGCCATTTGTATTTCTTCTTTGGAGAAGTGTCCATTCAAATCACTTGTCCATTTTTTAAAATGGGTTTTGTCCTTTTATTTTCAAGGTGCAGATTTCTTTATATATGCTGGATATTAGGTCCCTATCAGATTTATGATTACCAAATATTTTCACCTATTTATTGGGCAACCTTTTCACTTTCTTGACAAAGTCCTTTGAGGTGCAAGAGATTTTAATTTTGAGGTGGTCTCATTTATCTATTTTTACTATCACTGCTTGTGCTTTGGGTGTAAAGTTCATGAAAACAATTCCTAATACAAGATCTTGAAGATGTTTCCTTACATTATCTTCCAAGATCATTATGGTCTTGGTTCTTATATTTATATCATTGATCCATCTTGAGTTAATTTTTGTATAAGGTGTGAGATGGTGTTCCTCTCTCATTAGGATATGGACACAGTTCTCCAAACAACATTTGTTGAAGAGGCAATTCTGTTTCAATTGTGTGGGCTTGGTAGCGTTGTCAAATATCAGATGGCTGTATATGTGGGGATCTATATTCAAATTCTCAATCCAGTTCCATTGCCAGTATGTCTACCCTTGTACCAATACCATACATTTTTGACCAAATAGACTTGTAGTACACTTTAAAATTAGATAGTGTGATTCCTCTGATTGTTTTTTTCAACATGTCTTTGGCTATTCAATGTCCACGGTAATTAAAAATAAATTTCATAGTTAGCTTTTCAAATTCTGTAAACAAATGGTGTGTTAATTTTTACTGGGATTGTGTGAAATCTGTAAATCAGTTTGGGTAGGATAGACATTATAATGAAATTTAGTCTACCTATCCATGAACAGGGAGGACTCTTCCATTTATTTTGGTCTTCTTTGATTTCCTTTAACAGTGGTGTGCATTTTTCTGCATACAAGTCATTTACATCTTTAGTTAAATGTAGTCGTATGTATTTGATTTCTTGTTGTTGATATTGTAAATGGAATTTTTTTTTCTTGATTTTTACCTCAGATTGCTCTTTGTTGGTGTACAGAAATACTACTGATTTTTACACATTGATCTTATATCACTCCACTTTACTGAACTCATTTATAAGCTTTAGAAGCTTTGTTGAAGATTTATCAGGGCTTTTTAGGTGTAGAATCATGTAGTCTGCAAAGAGTGAAATTTTTACTCCTTCTCTTCCAATTGGAATGCCTTTTTTATATCTTTTCCTTCCCGAAGTGATTAAGCGAGTACTTCTAACACAATGTTGAAAAATAGTGATGAAAGTGGGCATCCTTGTTTATTTCCAGATCTTAGAGAGAAAGCTTTAAGGATTTCACCATTACATATGATATTAGCTCTGGATTTTTATATATTCTCTTTATTATATTGAGGGAGGTTTCTTCTATTCCTATCTTTTGCTGTATTTTATCAAGAAAGAGTGTGGTATTTCACTTTTGAAATGCTTTTTCTGCATCTGTAGACATGATCGTGTGAGTTTTTTATTTTGATTTGTTTATGTGGTGTGCTACATTGAAAGATTTTCTTATGTTGAAAAATCCTTGCATACCAGGGATGAAACCCACTTGATCATGGTGTATAATTCATTTCATGTGTTGTTGAGTATGATTATCAAGTATTTTTTAGAGAATTTTATCATCTAGGGTCTTTAGAGTCATTGGTTTATAGTTTTCCTTTCTCATGGTGTCTTTGACTTTGATATTAGGATGATGTTGACCTCATAAAATGACTTAGACAATGTTCCCTCCACATCTAGTTTATGGAAGAGTTTAAGCAGGATTGGTATGAATTTTTTCTGGAATGTTTGGTAGAATTCACCAGTGAAGCCGTCTGGTCCTTGACTCTTCTTAGTTAGGAAAATTTTGATAACTAATTCTATCACATCATTGTGATTGGCCTGTTGAATTCATCAGTTTCTTCTTTCATCAATGTAGGCTGCTTGTGTGTTTCTAGGAATTTGTCCATTTCCTCTATTATCCATGTTTTAGGCATACAATTTTTCAGTGTTCTCTTATGATAATCATTATTTCTGTGGGGTCAGTGCTGATATCCCCTTCATCACTTTTTTAAAGGGATTTACTTATTCTCTCTTTTTTTCTTTCTTAATCTAGCTAAGTGTTTGTGAATTTTATAAATCTTTCAGAATCTGCTTTTGGTTGTTTTTTTTTTCTAGTGCATTCTTATTTTCAATTTCATTTATCTCTGCTCTAATATTTGTTATTTCTTTCTTTCTACTTCCTTTGTGGTTAGCTTTTTGTTCTTTTTCTAATTCCTCTAGGTATGCACTTATGTCTTTGATTTTAGCTCTTTCATCTTTTCTAATATAGGCATTTATGGCTGTTAATTTCCATCTCCCTATAGAATTTGAGGCATATCATAGCACTTTGTGCTGTCATTTTTATTCATTTCAAGGTAGTTTCTGATTTCTTTTCTACTTTCCTCCTTGACCCAATGTTTATATAAGAGTGTCTTGTTTAACTTCCATAAATTAGTACCTAATCTGGTTTCTGCCCCTTACTGATTTCCAGCTACAATCCATTGTGTTCAGAGAAATAATTTGTATAATTTAAATCTTTCTCAATTCATTGAGAGTTGTTCTATGGCCTAGCATGTGTTCTATCCTGAAGAATGATTCATGTACACTCAAGAAGAATATATATTCTGATGTATTTGTCTGTAACGTTCTCTATATGTCTATTATGTCCAGATCCTCTAATGTATTATTAAAAATCTTTGTTTCTTTATTGATTCTCTATCAACATGTTCTGTCTAATGGTGATAATGGTGTATTAAAGTTCCCCATTATAACTGTACTGGCATCTATTTCTAAAAAAAAAATAATTTTTACACTGTTTACTTTATGCATTTTGAGGCACCCTGGTTTGGTGCATAAATATTTATGATTGTTCTTTCTTCATTGATTGATTACCCCTTTTATCAATATATAATATCCTTCTTTGTCTCTTAGAATAGTTTTGCATTAAAAATCTATTCTGTGCAATATTAGTATAGCTACTTCCACACTTTTTTGATTATTGTTTGCATGTAAAAATTTTTTTCCAAGCATTCACTTTCAGCCTACTTGTGTTCCTGTGTCTAAGGTGGTTTTCCTGTAGACAACATATAGGTGGATTATATTTCCTTATCCATTCTGCCAACCTGTGTCTCTTGACTGGTGACTTTAATTTACTAACATTCAATGTTATTACTGTCAAGGAATTACTTATGTTAGCCATATTTTCTTAAGTTTACATAGGCCAAATATTGTTTTTATTTCTCTTTTAATCTTTTTTATTTATTCTTACACTTTCCTCCAACTCTCTCCTTTCTTGTTTTTTCCTTTCAACCTACACCACACCTTTTACTCTTTCTTGAAGTGCAGGTTTCTTATTGATGTACTCTCTTAATTTCTGTTATCTGTGAGCATTTTTAACTCTCCCTCATTTTTGAATCCCAGCTTTGCTGGATAGAGAATTCTTGGCTGGAAGTTAATTTTTTTTCTTTTAACACCTTAACTATGTCATACTCCTGTCTTCTTGTCTCCATGGTTTCATAGGCAGAATCAGTACTTAATTTTATTGAGATTCCCTTGTGTTAGGGAAATCTTTTCTCTTGTTGCTTTCAGTAGTCTCTTTGTCTTGAGCACTGGAAAATTTGACAAGTATATGTCTTGGAGTTGGCCTGCTAGGATTTTACTGCTTTGGGATGCTCTACACTTCCTGGACATGTATGTCCATATTCTTCAATAAAGTTGGGAAGTTCACAGCCATTATTTCCTCCAGCACATCTTCTGTCCCCTTTACTTACTCTTCTCTTTCTGGGATGCTTATAATACATATGTTTGTGCATTTCACACCATCATTAAAATCCCTAAGTCCCTGCTTTTTTTTTCCAGCTTTTTAATCTATCTGTTCTACTATCTGTCTGATTTCAGATGTACTGTCTTCCTCATCGCTGATACTTTCCTCTGCTTGTTCAAATCTGCTGTTATGTGCTTCCAGTGTATTTTTGATTTCTTGCATTGTGCCATTCATCAACATCATATGCATTATCTTTTTATGTATACTTAAAATTTCTTCAATGTGTTTTCCCATTGTCTTCTTAATATCCTTAATCTCTTCTTTCACTTCCTTAAGTTGATTCATGATATTTGTTTTGACATCTCAGATTAGTTGTTCTATGCCTTGCATCTCCACCTGTTTGTTTGTTTTAGTTTGTTCATTGGACTGATCCATGTCTTCCTGTTTCTTATTAAGACTTGTAATTTTTGTTGGTGTCTAAGCATCTGTTGATCTTCATGGTTTATTCAGTTGATTAACTTCACTTTCTATTCTAGCATTTAACTTTGCTGGTTTTTTTTATGTGTATTGTAAAGTTGCACTTTGATACTTCATTCCTCTTATTCAATTTCCTTGCTGCTGTCTGTGTTCTCTTGAAAAAAATTAGGACCAGAGAAAAGGAAAGAGATTAGAAAAGAAAGAGAATAATAGTGATAATAGTAAAAGGCAGAAGACTCATACAAGACCATTTTCCTTTGGATTCTTTCTCTTTCCAGAACTGTCCTAGACGACTCAGGGCACCTTCCCATTTTGAATATATATTCAAAGCAGCTTTTTCACATAGGCCTCTGTCCTCTTTCCACTCCTTTTTTGTTAGAGGGTCAGACTTTGCCTACGGTCCTCAGCACCATTTTCCTGGATTGCATGGACATGCCTGAGGAGTCCTAGAGCCAAGGCAGCTCCTTGTGGGTCTCAGAGGAATCTAAAAGCCACTAACAATGTATGTCAATTTTCAGGCTTAAGGTACTGGATCAGATATTTTTCTCTTTCTTCAATTCAGTGTTTGTGGAGTCCTTCTCCCATCTCTACCATCCTCCAGAGCTCTGGGATCTGTCATTATACTCACAGAATAATTGAGGTGAATTATGTTTTATAGCAAATAAATGAGCTATACCTAACATAATAATAACTAATAATAATAATAATAGTAATAATAAAACGACCTGGAACTTCCAGAAGTAATTAATTCTACTAAAGTAAGAGACCTATATTTTCAACTTTTAGGTAATTGATGTACTTTTTTGTTATACTAGTATTATGACTGATATTTGATATTTGGAAGCCAAAGTAATTTTTTTTCTAAATAGAGGAAGAGTCATTATTATAAACACCAAAAGGAACAAAATATTACGAGTTCTTAAAAATATTTATCTTCTTTCCTGAAGGCCAGCATTTGGGAGGCCTGGGCCCACACATTTAGAGTCAAAAGAGCTGAGCTGCTGTGCTCAGCCTGCTGTTACCAGCAAGACCACACATTTGTAGCACCTGCCCTGCCCCCTTGCAGCAGCAAGTTCACAAGTTCAGATTCATTCCCACACCAGGTCCCAGAAAACAAGGCTTACCCATGTCTGGCTGCACTAAGATTCACCTATCATCTGGCTCCTTTCAATGCCAGCTGCAGTGCCAGGGAGATTGAACTGTTATTAATCTGATTCATGTTTATTTGTAGAAATTCCTTATATATTAAAGAAATGAGCCCTTTTTACTGTGTGTTGTAAATATTTTTTCTCAATGATTACCTTTTGACAAAGATGTGAAGAGGTGTATTTATGTCCCACTCCCTTCTTGGCTCCATGGTTTCGCATAAGAAATCAGCACTTAATAACATTGAAATTCCTTCACATGTAAGGTAATGTTTTTCTTGTGGCATTCACAATTTGACTACTATGTATCTGGGTGTGCTTTTCTTTCATTGTATCCTATTTGAGGCTGTGTTTTGGTTTCCTAGATGCTAAAGTATACACCATATATCACTTTGGATTAAAAAATGTGGATTTATTGGATCATGATTTTGAGCCTATGATTAAAGAAATTGAGAGGTGATGAGTTTTGTTTGATTGTTTATATTTATTGGAATAATGAAAATGCCCCAAGAGTGAGTGAACTGATGAGTGCCCAAATATGTTATTTTACTCAATACCAGTGATGGTACACTTGGGTTAGATTTAATATTTATCAATAAAGTTGATTTTTAAAAAATTTAAAAAATAAAAATAAAATAATGGGGATTAAATGGATCATTATTCTGAGCTTAGGAAAAGTCCATAATTGAGATATCAGCATGAGATGATTTCTTTGAGGAGATTGTGATATTCTAATGCTGGTCACTGTCACTATTGATCCTTTGTGCTTGGTTTTCCTGTCACATAGATTTGCACATAGATGCATCTTCTTTCTCTTTTGTGTTCCATTGATTTCTAGCTTATGGCTGCTCTCATGGCTTCTCTATACAACACTGGCATTCATACTGCTTATTAAGGATTTCAGTAATCTGGATTTAAAAAATCAACTCTGTATTTATGCTGAGAGCTACAGATAGTATACATTGGATGGAATGTATTGTGTGTGTATATCTCCATAAAACTGCTTAAAAAGAAACCACTTGGATTAGTTGGGCTGCACCTTACTTTAATTAACCACATCAAAAGTTCCTCTTTGATTTTGTGATAATCAGGGTAAGCTAATCATTCACTATATTAGAAACCATGCATATGTCCCCAGACCTAGTTTTTCTCCCTAGGTCTGGTTTTTGGAATGCTGGTTTAAAATAAGCCTGATTTATTCTATGACCATTTTGTATGGGAAAAGACTGTAACTTTGGGTATCTTTTGTCAACCTTAAGAGATATAACAAGGGGACAGATGTAGCTCAGGTGGTTGAGCGTTTGTCTCCCATATGGAGGGTCATGGGTTTTATCCCCGAGACCTCCTGGTAAAAAAAAAAAAAAAGTAAAATAGAGAAGGCACGTGGACCACCAGGGCCCTCTGCAAGTGCGTCATCAGGTCCCCTGAGTGGTCAAGATGTGAGGCCCTGTGTGTGGATGCACCACCGGGCCATGCGAGTGGGTGAGCTGCCAGGCTGTGTGCATGGGTGCACAGCCAGGCCCCACAAGCCATGCAGCAAGATGATGACATAACAGGAGAGTGACACAAGGGAGAGCCAGGGCAAGATGAGTTGAAAAACCAGGAACTAAGGTGCCGCAGATGGTAGGACATCTCTCTCCCATATCAGAGTTTCCAAGGATCAAATCCCATTGAAGACAGGAGGAGAAGGGTGAGTAGAGAGGTCAGGAAATGGACACAGAGTCACCCAGTGAATGGACAAAGAAACAGCAAAAAGGGGGGGGTAAAAATGGATGAAAGTACATAAACAAATAAATCTTTAAAAATGTATAGGGGAGGAAGATACGGACTATAGTTAGTAGTAATACTTTGACGATGCTCTTTCATGATATGTTAACAAATGTTTCACAACAATGCAGGATGTTTGTGGTGGGGTGATGTGTGGGAGCCCTGTATGATGTTATGCATATTTGTTTTGTAAGTTCACAATGTTTACTGAACACTTATAGTTTATGTATGTTCATAAATGAATGATACACTTAAATATATATTTTTTTAAAGTTACTCTTTACGAGGGCTTCACTTCAATGGGAATTTATTAAGTTTAAGAACATGTTTTTTTCTGGACTACATAATTTCAAGCCATTAAGGATTGGGGAAGAAAGAAAACCCATAAAACACAGCTTGCTGATTTTATAATTTAAAGTAGACTAATAAAGTTTGAAACTGAGTAAAATATAAGGAATTTTTTGTGTTTTGTGTGTTTTCTGTGTGTGTGTATTTTTTGAGAAGCAATTTTATTCTCTCCTGTGGTTGTTGACAGTGCTCATAGACTGCATTTTGAAACATTCAGAAAGCATATACCAAAATATTGTAACATGTCTTTACATCATAATTCAAAAGCTATTAAGCAATTATGTCTACTAAATACACTGAACAAAATGGTATAAATGTTTACACCATTATCTTCTATATAAGGCCTTTGTGCACAACAGTAACAATTGGAATTAATGGATAACACATTATCAGTGAGGAAAGACTTTCTATTTAAATAAGCTAAATGAACTCTACTTTTTGAATACATATTTACAGACCTGAACAATAATAAGAAAAAACACGTATGTTTTTCTTAAAAAATATAATGTTCAGAAATGAACCACTAAGGGAGAATTCTCCAAGTAAAAGGGATAAGAAGCAAACAAAGGATATTAGAGAGTTAAGACTACTATCATACGACAATGTATGTCTGTTATTAGGATAATCTGGGGAGGAGCCCAATTTTACTTAAATTCCATAAAGTTACTGACAGAAGGAGTTTTGGAGGAAATAATAGCTGAAAATTTCCCAACTCTATTGAGGGTCCTGGACATACATGTCTAGGAATCACAGCACACCCCAAACAGTATTAATATGAACAGGCCTACTTCAAGATGTATACTTGTCAAATTGTCCAATGCTCAAGACAAAGAAAGAATACTGTCATCAGCAAGAGAAAAAAGATCCATCACATACAAGGGAAGCTTATAAGATTAAATATTGATTTCTCATCTGAACCATGGAGGCAAGAAGGCACTGGCATGACATAGGTGCTAAAAGAAAAAAAAAATCTTCCAACCAAGAATTTTCCATCCAGGAAAGCTGGCATTCAAAAATGAGGGAGAGTTCAAAATATTCACAGATAAACAGAAATTAAGACAGTCTGTCAATAAGAAACCTGTCCTTCAAGAAATAATGAAAGGAGTTCCACTGGTTGAAATGAAAAAATATAGGAGAGACATAGAGTTGGAGGAGAGTGTAAGAACAAATAAAAAGATAAAATGGGAAATAAAAACAATGTATGGCATGCAGAAACCTAAAAACAATATGGCTAACGTAAATAATTCTTTCACAGTAATTACATTGAATGTTAGTGGATTAAACTCTCCAAGAGACACAGATTGGTAGAATGGATAAGGAAATATGACCCATCTATATGCTGTCTACAAGAAACCCACCTTAGACCCAGGGATGCAAGGAGACACAGTGAATGGTTGGAAAACAATTTTACACACAAAGAATAAACAGGAAAAGGTGGGAGGAGCTATTCTTATATCAGACAAAATAGACTTTAAATGAAAAACTCTTGTAAGAAAAAGAACACTATATATTAATAAAAGGAGCAATCTGTCAATAAGAAAGAATAATCATAAACATTTATGCACATAACCAGGGTGCCTCAAAATACAGGAGGCAAACATTGGAAAAACTAAGTGGAGAAATAGGTGCCTTTACAATTATAGCGGGAGAATTTAATACACAGAACATCTAAACAGAGAATCAATAATGAAACACAGACCTTAAATAATATATTAGAGGATCAGGACCTAAGACACATATACATAACATTACAAACATATACAGCAGCATATATATTCTTCTGACTACACTTGGATCATTCTCCAGGGTAGACCACATACCAGGCCACAGAACAATTCTTAATTAATTCAGAAATGTTGAAATTATACAAAGTAATTTCTCTGACCACAATGGAATGAAACTGTAAAACACTAAGGGGCAGAGAACCAGATTAGGCACAAAGATAAGGAAGTTAAACAACATGCTATTAGAAAAACAGTGGGTCAAGGAACAAATCACAAAAGAAAGAAGTAACTACCTTGAAATCAATGAAAATGACAACACAACATATAAAAACACATGGAATGCAGCAAAAGCAGTACTGCAAGGAAAATTCATAGTGATAAATGCCTATATTGAAAAAGAAGATAAAGCTAAAATCAAAGACCTAACTGAACAACTGGAGGAATTAGAAAAAGAACAACAAACTAACCCCAAAACACGTAAAAACAATGAAATAACAAAGATTAGAGCAGAGCCAAAAGAAATAGAAAATAAGAAAGCACTAGAAAAAATAAAACCAAAAACTGGTTCTTCAAGAAGATTAATAAAATTGACAAACCCTTAGCTATTCTAATGAAGAAAAAAAGGAAGAAGATGAAAATTCATAAAATAAGGAACTAGGAAGGGGATATCACCACTTACCACACTGTAATAAAGAGTATCATAAGAGGATATTTTGAAAAATTGCATACCAACAAGATGGATTATTTAGAAGAAATGGGAAATTCCTTGAAACACATAAGCAGCCTATACTGATGAAAGAAGAATTTGATGAACTCAAGAGACCAATGACAAGTAATGAGATAGAATTAGTCATCGAAAGCTTCCCAACTAAGAAGAGCACTGGACCAGACAGCTTCACCAAACATTCCACCAAACGTTCTGGAAAGAACTAAGACCAATCCTGCTCAAACTCTTCCAGAAAATAGAAGTGTAGGGAACATTGTCCACCTCTTTTTATGATGCCAGCATCACACTCATACCAAAGCCAAAGAAACCACAAAAAAGGAAAACTATAGACCAATCTCTCTAATGAATCTAGATGCTAAAATACTCAACAAAATAAGTGCTAATCATATTCAATGACACATCAAATGAATTATAAATGATGACCTAGTGGGTTTCATACCCAGTATGCAAGGAGTTTCAACATAAGAAATTCAATCAATGTAATACACCACATAAATAGAAAGAAAAAAGTCACATGATCATTTCTAAAGATGCAGAAAAAACATTCAACAAATTATAGCAAACTTTCTGATAAAAACACTTCAAAAGATAGGAATAGAAGAAAACACCCACAACATGAAAAAGGGTATATATGAAAAACCCACAACTAACATCATATTCAATGGTGAAATCCTGAAAGCTTTCCCTCTAACATTGGAAACAAGACAAGGATGGCCACTTTCACTACTTCTATTTAACATTTTGTTAGAAGTTCTTGCTCAAGCTCTTTGGCAAGAAAATGATATAAATGGCATCCAATTATTCAACACAGGAACACAAGAAAGCAGAGACTGAAACAACTCCATGGAAAGGTACATAGACTAACACCATCTGCTGATGGTTCTGGGAATTGCATGGACTAAAACTATTTGTGCTCTCTGTATCTAGCCCCTGGGAGAAAATCTGTGCCCCACTAGTAAGTCACTGGTCTGATTTTGAAAACTTAAGCTGGACAATATTAAAAACTGAGAATAAGTTGAATCAAATATCAAAGAAGAGCTGTGAATAAAAATAATGGCAAGAGAGAGAAATTGGCCATCAGAGTAAATTCACTAACATATTCAGATGCCTAGATATCAGTCAAAAATTACAAGCCATACTAGGAAACAGGAAGAGATGGCTCAGCCAAAAGAACAAATCAAATACCCAGAAAAGATACAGGATTTAGTATAACTAATCAGTGGTAATCAAACAACTCTCCTAAATCAATTAAAAGAATTTAAAGAAAACATAACTTATGACATAAAGGATATTAAGAAGACACTAGGAGAACATAAAGAATATTTTGAAAGCCTACAAAGTAAAGTAACAAACCTTATGGGAATGAAAGACATGATGGATGAGATGAAAAATACATAAGAGGCACGTAAAAGGAGATTTGAATTGCTTGTGGGCAGAATTAGTGTCTTCTAAGACAGAACTTCTGAATTGGAAAACCCAGGAGAACAGAAAGAGAAAAGAATGGAAAAAATGGGACAGAGTTTCAGGGATTGTATGACAAGGTGAACAACACAAACTTTCATATTATTGGAGTCCCAGAAGGAAAAGAGAATGGAAAAGGGGACAGAAAGAATGTTTGTTTGTTTGTCTGTATTTTGTTTATCATTAGTATTGAAGTAATGAAAATGCTTTAATAATGATTGAAGTGATGAATGCACAGCTATGTGATTTTACAAATGCCATTGATTGTAACATTGGAGAAATTGTATGTTTTATTAATATTATCAATAAAATTCATTTGTTTAAAAAAGATACTGCAAGTAAAGAAAATTACTGACCAATCTCTCTAATGTATATAGATACAAAAATTCTCAAAATCCTTGCAAGTCAAATTCAAGAGAATATTAAAAGAATTATAACTCATGATCACATGGCCATTATTTCTGGTATGCAAGGTAGTTCAATATAAGAAAATCAGTTAACATTATACACCAAATAAAAATAAAAGGTAAAAATTACATGATGATCTTGATTGATGCAGAAAAGGTATTAGACAAATTCACGATATTTCTTACTAAAAAATACTTTGAAAGGTAGGTATAGAAGGAAAGGTTTTCAACATAACAAAAGGCATATATGAAAATCCCACCACCAATATGTTACTTAATGGGGAGAGTTTGAAAAATTTCCTTCCAGAATCAGAAACAAGACAAGTGTTCCCACTGTCACCAATGTTAAACATTTTGCTAGAAGTTCTAGCGGCAGCGATTAGACAGAAGAAGAAATTTAAGGGATCCAAATTTTAAAAGAGGATGTATAATTTTCACTATTCACAGATGACATGATCCTACACTCAAGAAATCTGAAATAGTCACAAAAAATTATTAGAACTAATAAGTGAGTTCATTAAAGTGGTAGGATATAAGATGAACACCCAAAAATTGGTAGTGTTTCTATACACTAGTAATGAGCAAATTAAGGAGGAAATTTAAAAAATAATCCATTTACAAGAGAAACAAAATTACTCAAATACCTAGGAATTACTTTAACCAGGTATGTAAAGGATCTGTATTCAGAAAACTACAAAACACTGCTAAAAGGTATCAAAGAAAACCTAAACAAGCAGAAGGCCATTCTGTGTTCATGTATTATAAAACAAAACACATGAAGATGTCAGTTCTACCCAAACTGATTTATATATTCAATGCAATACTAATTGAAATTTCAACAGCTTATATGATAGAAATAGAAAAGTCAATTAACAAATTTAATTGGAAGGGAAGGGTTCCTGAATAGCCAAAAACATACTAAGAAAGAAGAGCAAAATTGGAAGACTCGTATTTCCTGACCTTGAAGTATATTATAAATCTACTGTGGTCAAAATAACATAGTATTGACATAAAGATAGACACATTAATTGAACAATGGAATCAAATTGAGGGATCAGACAAAGATCCTCATATCTGTGGTCAATGGATTTTTGATGTTTACCAAATTCTCTTTTCTGGGAATGAACATTTTTCAACAAATGTTGCTGGGAGAACTGGATGTCCATACGTATAAGAATGAATCAGAACTCTTATATCACTCTCTATACAAAATTAAACTCAAAATATATCAAAGACCTAAACATAAAAGTCAGTACCATAAAAGTCCTAGAAGATAATATAGGGTAAAATCTATAAGACCTTGTAGTAGCCGTGGGTGTCCTAAGCATTACACCCAAAGTATAAGCAACAAAACAAAAAGATGATAAATTGTACTTAGTCAACATTAAACTCTTACAAACCTCAAAGGACTTTGCAAAGCAGGTAAAAAGGCAGCCTATTTAATGGATGAAAATATTTGGAAGTTGCACATTTGACAAGGGTCTAATATCTATGATTTATAAAGAGATCTTACAACTCAAAAATAAAAAGACAAGTGGCCAGATTAAAAATAGGCAAACTGATGAATAGAATTTAAAATTTCTGGTGTATGCACACAATGGAATATTATGCAGTTGTAAGAAGAAATGAAGGCTTGAAACATATGACAATATGGATCAACCTGTAGGATTTTATGTTGAGTGAAACAAGCCAGACATAAAAAGACAAATACTGTATGATTGCACTGTTATGAATTAAATATATTGTGAAAACTCATGGAGTTAATAATTAGAATATAAGTCACCAGGAAATAGGAGGGTAGAGAATGGAAAGCTGAGGTTTAATCTGTTCAGAATTGGTAAAAAAGTTGTCTGTAAATTTTTGGAAATGAATAGAAATGGTGAAAGCATATAATGGTGTTTGTAACTAGCAGTGCTATTGTATGGGTATGACAGTGGTTTAAAGGGAAAGTATAAAGTCATGTATATTACTAGAAGGAAAGTAAAAAACTATAACATGATATGACATATGACAGTAAAACCTCATGTAAAACATGAATATGGGTGTTATTGTATAAATAAGACTGTTTTTGCAAAATATAAATACAAATATACTAGAGAGTAGGAAAAAGAATAGCAGCTATGTACAGCAAGGGAAGCACACAGAAATTGAGAGTTGATGAGTTTTGCTTGTTTTTGTTTATTATTACTATTGGAATAATGAAAGTGCTCTAAGAATGAGTGAAGTGATGAATGCACAAATATGTGATTACACCAAATACCATTGATTGTACACTTTGGGTGGATTTATGCTTTATTAATATGTACCAACAAAATTAATTTGTTAAAAAAATGAAAAAAACTGAATAAATATTTTTCTAAGGAAGAAATACAAATGATGTAAAACACATGAAAAAATGTACAATGTTACTGGTTATTATGGAAATGCAATTCAATGTACAGTGAGATATCATTTCACACCTACTAGAATGGTCACTATTTAAAAAAGAGAAAACCACAAGTGTTGAAGAGGATGTAGAGAGAAAGGAAAGTTTATATACTTTTCACAGGAATATAGAATGGCACAGGTGATGTGGAAACTGGTTGTTCCAAAGGAAGTTAGGTATAGATCTGCCATGTGACCCGGCAATACCACTACTAGATACATAGCTAGAAGATGTGAGAGCAAGTACATGAAAAGACTTCTACACACTGATGTTTGTAGCAATATTATTCACAGTTGCCAAAAGATGGACACATCCTAGGCGTCCATCAACTGACAAATGGGTATACTGTGATATATACACATGATGGAATATTTTTCAGCTCTAAGAAGAATTGAAGTCCTGAATTATATGACAATATGGATAGTCCTGGAGGACATTATGTTGAGTGAAGCAAGCCAGGCACAAAGGGCAAATATTTTATGATATTGCTATTATGAACTAAATATAATGAACAAACTCCTGGAATTAATAGTTAGAATATAAGTCACCAGAGCAGAGTATGTGTTTAGAAAATGGAAAACTGAGATTTGATCAGTGCAAAATTGGTTGAAAGTTGTAAATGTTTGGAAAAGAATAGAAATGTTGAAAGCACATGAGAGGATTTGTAATTAGTAGTTCTAAAATATGAATATGATAATGATTTGTTTATGCTTTTTCTTTT